>JAXGGA010003202.1:0-106634 GCA_038373865.1 Uloborus plumipes | reverse complement strand
AAATATTTCACTTATGTACCGAATTTTCTGTAAAATGTTAAAAAATAATTTATTTTCTTTAAAAAATAGGCATGTTTCTTCGCTTTCCTCCTTAATCTGGCGTCTTTATTGCTCACAGAAGGCATTTTCCCCGCATGAACAAGAGTTCGGAGAGAGACAATTATCTATTATGCATCGTTTTAAAGAGAACAGTTTGTAATTAGGTATGCAACATTTTTTTTTTCTCTTTATCAATGTAGTTATTTTCCAGTAATTGCCAAACCGTAGTAAAATATCCTTTGTCTATAGGAACATTCTTATTCATTCTCTCACTAGAACCTATGTAGCGTTTTAGTCCTTTAAATAGGCTTGCTCACTTATACGTCTCTCTTATTTATGCGTCTTTTTCTGTTGGTTTCTTGGGCCGGCGCATAAGTGAGAGTTCACTGTACAATTACTTTAGTAGTTGAATCCTATATGGCTGGAATCGTGCTAAAGCTTTTAAGTGTCCCTCCTTGTATTTCGCTGAGAGGCCGACATACACTAGGTGGCCAAAAGTATCCGGACACTTTCAAAAATTCACATTTTTACATATAGCTCGAGAAATAAGTGATCAATTGTTCCTTAACTTTAGCCATACAAAATATAGGCTTCAGCAAACATTTCCCAGTTGAAATTAAATTACCCTTGCATTTGGGAGACGACAAGAAAGGGGGTTGAAAGAAAAACCGCATTTTGACCATAACTCTTCGAAAATAGCTCGAAATAAGCTATCAATTTCAGTAAGTAATTAGCATACTATGTATAATTACTGTACAAATTTTTATGAACGTACCGCTCTTACTTTCGAAGATATGAAACATTTTTTAAAAAACGGCAATTTTATTTGAAGGGTTTTCGTTCAGAACACGCAGAGTTTTTGATCAAACCTTATCAAAACTTCAGGAAAGATGACAAAATACAAGAGAAAGAACATACTAAAACGGTAAATAAAAATAATTAAAACCCGATGAGATATGAACGTTAAAAGGAAATAATTTTTCACGGCGTATGCGCGAACGACAGAAATTTATAACTACAAAAATATTGTACCCTGATTTATACTGCATCTTATAAAAAAAGTTTCAGTTGAATATCATGAAAATTGAAAAAGATATCAGCGATCTAGTGAGCTGTAATTCATTCATTCGCAGACAATACATAAACAGTGAGGGTCTGTCCACAAAGAGCTATTTTTAAATTAAAGGTTATTTCGTCATTGTTCAAAACCAACGTTTCAGGTGTGTCCGGATAACTTTTGACTACAAACGTAAAAGGTCTTTTTGGCCGAAAAGGCGAAATGTGACTTCTATGCAGAATATAAATTTTCAAACTGTATACAATTCAACATTGAAAAAAATGCTCGATTGTCACCACACTATTTGTGGACAACCCCTCGCCATTTATGTATTGTCTGCGAACGAATGAATTATAGCTCACTAGATCGCTGATATCTTTTTCAATTTCTGTGATATTCAACTGGAACTTTTTTTATAAGATGCAGTATAAACCAAGCTACAATATTTTTGTAGTTATAAATTTCTGTCGTTCACGCATGCGCCGTGAAAAATTATTTCCTTTTAACGTTCATATCTCATCGGGTTTTTAATATTTTTATTTACTGTTTTAGTATGTTCTTTCTCTTGTATTTTTTCATCTTTCCTGAAGTTTTGATAAGGTTTGATCAAAAACTCTGCGTGTTCTGAGCGAAAACCCTTCAAATAAAATTGCCGTTTTTTTAAAAATGCTTCATATCTTCGGAAGTAAGAGTGGTACGTTCATAAAAATTTGTACAGTAATTATACATAGTATGCTAATTACTTACTGAAATTGATAGCTTATTTCGAGCTATTTTCGAAGAGTTATGGTCAAAATGCGGTTTTTCTTTCAACCCCCTTTCTTGTCGTCTCCCAAATGCAAGGGTAATTTAATTTCAACTGGGAAATGTTTGCTGAAGCCTATATTTTGTATGGCTAAAGTTAAGGAACAATTGATCACTTATTTCTCGAGCTATATGTAAAAATGTGAATTTTTGAAAGTGTCCGGATACTTTTGGCCACCTAGTGTATGATACCTGCAATCGGAAAGTTTTTTTACGGGCCCTAAGGCGTAGGGTGCCTTAGACCCTACTGATTTTCAAAATTTGTTAACACTTTCCGGTCTAAGCCCGAGCTCAGCTCGGGGTCAAGTTTGAGCTACTGTTGCTCTGAAAATACGGGTTTTTTTTTTCGTTTCAATCCTTTTTAGATATTATTTATGGAACTTTTACTTTCTGAAAAAAATATGGATGGCACCAACGATCAGAATTAACTGCAGGAGACATAGAATCGAGGCTTATACGAGTTAGTGCAAGCGTGCGACAGTGCAAACCGTGTTTTGAAATGTACCACACCCACACCAAAGCAAATTTTGCAAAATAATGTGTATTTGAAAATTAAATCTTTTTAAAAATATTTGTTCAAGATTTGGGTAAATTTTTAATTAAATGTGTGCATATTTTCATAGTCAAAAATGATATGCGGAACTTTTTATTCCAGTTCCAAACATACAATTTTCTACAATTTCTTACTCAATATTAATTGTTGTTTCACTTAAATAGGTCTTTCATCGTGAAAGAAAACATTTTGAAGTATTTAATAAAATTAAAATTACCAACATTAACTTTTCCTAAGTATTTTTTAAAAAATCACGAAAAGCGACAGAAACCCCTAGTCTAGAGGGAGATGCGCGGTAGAAAAGGCTCAGACCGTAAAGTGTTAGATTAATTTTTTGACATAAAGAGTTAAATATAAAAATAGTTTTCAGTGCCGTTCGCTATTGCCGAACTATCCGTATTTTCTTTAGCATATTATTACTAATAACGCAGTAAAATCTTTCGACCATAATGTATTGTTAAGTTTAAGAGAATATTGACCTTGTTTTTTACTTCAGTATTAATAGAAGAAATAACATCAATCTAAAGTAACTCTTCTTATTATTTCTAAAATACACCTCCTATAAAACCGGTTGAAATGAAATGTAGTTTAATTTACTAAAAATGAATTTTGAGAGTAACAGTTTTTTTAAAAATATAATTGGATCTGTCAAGTGTTCTCACTTAGCTAAGAGAAACTCGCTATAACCCGTGTTTCTATAATGCTACTTTATGCCGTAGGTAGGCCATTTCACAAAAAGGCCGACATTTTGTCCAGCACGTGACGTTCATATATTTCATTAAAAAGTAGTAATTTTGAAAGGGAATGAAAAAGTTTTGTGTCTAAGAAATCCCACGCCGGTTTGTGTCTTCTTAACCCATTTATGCCCAAGATTTTTAAACATTTTTTTTTTCAATTTTTATCTGCTCTAAACTCTTACTTGAAATAGTTTACGTACATTTTAGGCTTAAAATAGTTCCCCCTTGCCATATTTATTAAGTTATTTGACGTTTTGTTTATTTGATATTTTGCAGATATGTGAGCAAAATAGGACCTTATTTGACTTTACTTTTGCAAAGTAACATTACAGAAGGCATCTGTGATCAATTTTAAGCAAATCATTTTAAAATAGTCTAATTTTATGAAAAATAAGTTCGCAAAAAAAAACTTGCTTTCTGTGGATATCTATGCTGGATCGTTGCTTGACTGATTTGTCCGAAAATAGCTGTCAATAATTAAACTCTGATGTTCAAATAGTGGCTCTAACTGGTTTTCTCAAGAAGAAGGACTATTTAACTGGTGAAAAATAGCTTTAGTAAAATGATGTACTCTCTACAGGTTTTTGTATGCAGTAACAAGCGTCCCGTTTTTAGGCTACTGGTCATAAATGGGTTAAATAACAAAATTTCGTTCTTTACCCTTTAAAATCTCTAATTTTTAATGTAATGTATGAGCGTTATGTGCGGGACAAGATGACATCTTTTTCGTGGAATGGGTTTAGGTCTTTTCTGCTATATTACTAAGTGTGGCTTGAGCTTTTTCTTTCTTTTTTTTTTTTTTTGTTTTTTCTAGCTTTATTCTAAATTAAGCTAATATTTATTTTCCTGAAACTATTGATTATAGGATTCTTTGTAATGTGTGTAATTTTTCAATTTATGCTCTAAAAATATGCTATGAGGAAAAACTCGAATAACTTAAAAAAAAAAAAAATCCATATGAAGTTACATTTTTCTAAGAAAAAGATGAAGTAACATCACAAATCCTTGTTCTTCAGAAACGCGTTCTACGCTTTTTATTACATGAAACTAATTTAAAAATAAAGAAATCTTACCCAAAAGCAAAGCGAATAGGAAATTGTACATCATGATTACCCAACAGAAGAGAGTAGCAAGGTTTAAAATCTGTTAAACGCTTTTATATAATTTTCTGCTTTTATTCATCATGTGGAAAATGACACATTTTCTCACACGCATATGCTCTTTGATAAAGTCGTGATTTAAAAAATGATAAACATTTCTCCGATATCTTGTTTTTTTCTACTACTGCGCTTATTGCTAGAACAAGAGCAATTTTTTTCAGGAAAAACCGCGTGTGCCAGAAATCTCCTGACTTATCTCAACTTTGATAGAAATGCACAAAAATAGAAACGTTCAGCTTAAAAAGTGTCCAGTTGAATGCATTCAATTTAAAGAAAACGAATGAAGGAGCTAATTACCACATTGTAAAAAAAAAAATCCAAAATATTCACACATTGTTTTTGCGCAACGTTCCAGGATTCAACTGATTTCTACAATTTTCTTGTGAACAACAAGTACATTTGCAAAAATGTTTCTGAAATCGCTTCAAGTGTCAGGAATGCAAACCTCTCATTGTTATGAAAATAATTTTTAGCTGCCAGTGTGAAAATAAATTTAGTTTATTCATTAGATGTCTCACTTTTTACTTTCTTCTATATCTAATATGTAGAAGAAAGTATTGGTTTCGTGAAAATTTTCGAATGTCGAATTTTGACGGATTTGCACGTTTTGAGGTGCGCTGAGTCCATTTCGACCATTTTTGGAAAATGTCTGTCTGTCTGTCTGTGTGTGAGTCTGTATGTGTGTGACCAGTTTTTGTGGCCACGCTAGAGCAAAAACTACTGCATGAAATCGAACAAAAATTTTTCCACATATGTACCACCATGTGAACTGGTGCACCTGACTTTGTTTAGCGAATTCCTCCAAGGGGGGGGGGGGGAGCAATCGCACGTGTTCTGCGCGTGGGTGATTGCTATATCTCAAGAAGTAACCAGCGGAATCAAACGAAAATTAGTCCATAAGTAGACCCTACTGAGTACAGGTGCTGATTCAATTTGCGTGTCAATATCTCGAAGGGGGGTGGAGCAATCGCACGTGTTCTGCGCGGGATGATTGCTATATCTCAGGAAGTAACAGGCGGAATCAAAGGAAAATTGGTCTATAGGTAGACCCTATTGAGTACAGGTGCTGATTAAATTTGTGTCAATAGTGTCAATATCTCAAAGGGGGTGGAGCAATCAAAAGTGCTTATTTTGTCATTGCACCTACTGTATCTCGAGAAAGATTGCTGAGATTTGAATGAAATTTGGAATAACACTAACCCAATATGGAAGCAAGCATTGATTAAATTTGGGCGCCAATCGCCCCAGGGGGACGGGTGGGGTGATTTTTGCGCTTAGTCAACAATGCGAAAAATTAATTCATTAAAAAATCGCTTTCACGCTATTTAATTATCAAAACAGCTGAAAACTTTCAATGATTTGAAATTTTTAACTGTTGCCAATTTCTTTTTACTAACAAATAAAATGTTTGCAATTAATCTAAACAAGGCTTTTGTAATGATTTTCAATTTCGCTCATTGATTCTGCATTTGCAAAGTTATTACGATAATTGGGAAATAGGAGCTGTTTCCAATTATTCGGGCGAGTACGTATTTTATTTTGTATTTGGAATTCATAAGATAGATGTAGAAGAAAGTTTCGTGACTGCCACGACAGCTAGTTACACTATGCGGCCCTCCAAGATTGACCGAAAAAAACAAGCAAATTAAAAGTGATATATCTGGGTATTGTAACTTTTCTGGGAGTTGTGGGCAAACAAATAAGTTGATTTACATTTTCACCTTGTCTTAGTTTCTCCCATATTGACTACAGATTATTTCCTGATAAGGTTCCTTATTTTCCTCAAGAAGGTTCCAAGCTTTTACTATGAATTTATCCGAACTTGCCTGGAAAGTTACTGATTTATTCCAGAAACATGACTGGCTTTTATTGAAAAAGTTTCTGAATTCTTCTGAATGAGCTCAGGCCAATTTCATGAAGGCTACTGACTTTTACCTGGAAATGTCCTGTATTTTTTCCAGATAAGTTATAGGCAGTAATTAAGCACATTAGCTACAGATTATTTTCCAGAAATGTTGCGGATTTTTTTCATAGTAAATAATTTATTCCTTTCTACATACCACCTTTTTATCATTGACTTAAAAAGAACGGTAATTTTCGACAAATATCACCAACAAAATTTTTAGTGCACGATCTTTGCATTTTTGCTTCAACTATGTTACGTCATTACAACGCCTCTTTTGCTAAAAAAAAATACGTATCAACAGTTATTTTGCACACATATTCTACCATCTACACCCCTAATCTGCAAATTCGACCATAAATTATTCTTTACGTATTAACTTTCAAATAAAAATAATTCGAAAATGAGTTGAAAATATTAGTTAATGGTAGGAGTGTTACGTTTTCTTAACTAATCAAATTTCTAGTAAAGTGTTCGTGGGGGAAAAATATGACAGAACATTCATGAAAATGTATAAAAAGTAAGAAATCTATGAAGATGTTTCTTTTCGGCATCTCAATCACTTGCCGCACCATGCGATAAATTGAATCACAAATGGCAGAATTAAAATCCAATAAATACCAATTTGACGTTTCTCTGAATTGCTGCTTAAAGTGTTTATGTTAAGAATATTTGTATTTGTGTGATTTTAAAAATGAAATCAGTACAATTGGATCAAAACTACTTGTAAATGATATATGCGCTGAATTTTTTAACATTATTTCTCACCCTAGAAGACCAAACTCATTTTTTTTTTGTAGAATACTTGTCCCTTCGCTTCTCTTTCTTTTTCCTTTTACTTTTCTTCTCTTTTTCTTGCAAAACCTGTATAAATAACCACTGTCCTTTAGTAAACATGCTTTAAAAAAATCTAATTTGATCCTTAGTCACAGTGTAGTAAAGAAATTAAAAAGTGAATGACTTAAAGAATGCTAAAAAATCAAATAGACACTTATCTGTCACTTTCGAAAACAGTACGTGTTGTGTTTATTATGCTGATGTTAATTCCAGTTTCTTCATCACTATCAACAGTTTAATATATATATAACTGTAACAAGGTGGAAGTACTATGAGCTTTTAATCATTGCGATATTTATTAACTGTACTGGATTGCCATAAGCTGATACAATACGTAGTTTTAGCATTTGTCGTGATCTGAAATTTCAAGTTTTGCTTGAAATTATTGCAAAATTTTTTGATAACGATAGCCAGTGATTTCCTCTAAACAGGTGAAGTTTACATTTATTTTGGACTGAACCATCACTTTCACTGTTCTGTAATAATAAAAACTTTAAGTAATGAATTTTCTCGCATATATCCCATTGTGTCTGCCTGTGGACTGTTAAAAATTCAAGAAGCTTTTATGATAAATGTTACTGTAAAATGTAGCGTTTACGGTAAAGAATTTTTTTACAGTGAATTGTACCTACAAAAAAATGGCGACTGAAGCGCCAATTGATCACTACGTGACTTACTGTGAGATGCACACCATACACCTATTTCCGCTCTCCTGATGTGTCTCATCTGGTGCCATGGATAGTAAAGCAGTGTGAAAAAGTTTTGTCCCGGGTTAAATCATTGTCGTTCGTATCTCGCGCTTTTTAATTCTCGTTTTCTCTTTCGTAAAATTTTACAGTAAAAAATATTTTACGGTAAAAGTTACTGGCTAGTAACTTTTACCTTAAATTTTCAGGAAAATTTTTAACAGTGTGGTTAACAGTGTGGTGCCTAGTCATTTTTTTGAACCTGATGGATGCACCTCGAATTAAGCTGAATCTCGTGGGCTAGAACACAAGTAAAATTTAAACAAATTTGATTGTCTTTGATAGCATCGAAAACACGAACAAAATTATAATCTAAGAGTTATTGTCTTTACTAAATGCGTATTTTATTATTACGAAGTGGGTATTTAAAGTGACATTCCACGTGAACGAACAGTACATTTGGAGCTGTTTTGTCAGTGGATTTTGTTCTATAAATACAAATAAAACAGGATTTTTTTGTAGGTAGCAACGGCAAAGATTTGTAATACGAATTACGTAAAACATTTAAAATTAGTTATTTGTTTGAAAATAACTGAATTTTAAGCATTGAAATGCCTGTGACAGAATCGGATTCGTATGAATCCTGTTCCGTCACAGGCATTATATTGCATCTCATTGAATCATTTCCTTTAAAACTATGAACTTTTGACTTTTCATGTAATTCTTATGACAAATCTTAACTGTTGCTACCAACAAAAACATCCCTAGCTTGTTTTATTTGTATTTATGGAACAAAATGGCCACGTGGAGGGCACTAAAACCAATTTATGGTTATTTTTACCAAATTTGCTTCAAGCACTTGTATTATCGAAGAGAGTTGGTCAATTATTTAAAATTTTTGAGAGCATTGTTTTCAATTCATAACATTAGACTTAACAACAGGCCACATGGGTCAAGTTCACGGGCTCAGTGCATCATGACACACACACACACACACACACACATTTGTAAGTTTCTGCAAAGGTGTTTTTTCCCAAAATCAACTTTTACAGGGAGAACAGACTTCCATACCTGACAACTTGGAACAAAAATTTTCCGAAAATTTAATTCTTACGGGCATCAATATAAAGGAGATCAAGAAACAATAAATTGATCTCAGCAAATTATTTACTTTTTGAGTGCTGTAAACATGAAAGCCTCAATATATGTCAAAAAAAAAAAAAAAAAAAAGTAAATAAAAGTGAAAGACTGAAAATATTTTTCAGGAACATCTGTGAAGCTACAGATTGAAGGACATAAATACAAGAAGATTAGTGCTGCAGTACTTTTGCATACTTTATTTTTAAGGTAATTTTAAAAGAAAAAAACCCTTTTGGAAATGTACAAAGCAGAAGAAATGTGTCATATTGTTTTGTTTCAATTTATTAAAAAATGGTACTGCTACCTTTAAAAGGATTTTTACCCTTTTCTTTCTTATTCTCGAAAAGAAGAATAATGCAAGCTGAAGGAGAAACTTAGAGTTAACGGATAAAAGATCCCCATAACTTAAGATCAAAAGCTTCAAAAGACTTGAAAGAGCAGTCAAAGTATCATTTCTATCGAATGCTTGATAAAGTATAATGAATTGCACTTTTCTAGATAAAACAACTCGGCTTTCCGATACTTTAAGAAATAAATAGGAAAAGGATGTTTCAAACATGTAATAGTTTCTTTTATACAGAAAATAGGTGAAAAATATTTTGCTTAAAAATTGAAAGAGAAATGAAAGTATTATTGTTGTTGTGTTTGAAATACTTAATTTTCTGTGATATTGTCGCTTCATCTTTAGAAATTGCTTGCCAAATTGTGCTACTCGTACTATACTTCAAAGCAAACCTTAGTAGAGTTTCATCCATGAGTAGACCCAACGGAAAGTTATGGGTGGTCATAGTGACCTCCCAAAAATGTCCCTATCCGGCAATTTTGTCTGCGAATTGTCTAATATAGAAATAACACTGCGAAATTGAAATTCAAAATATATGTAATATAGCTACACTCACATTACACCATTTAATAAAATACGTCTTTCATCATTATAGTTATTTTAATTTTCATTATTATGATATGCTTGTGGGTAACTTGCTAGAACTTAATTTTTCACGCTGCAATAAAATGTAGATAAGTTCTGTCTTCCTCCCCCCTTTATGCTGCTACCATCATCTGGTTTAAGTAGAAAACTGACTTTGATATTAAATATCAAAAAAAAAAAAAATAATAATAATAATAATAATAATAATATTGCGTAAAGCAAGAAATTAAAAGCTGCATTACATTTCGATTTCTAAACACCGAATGAATCTTGTTTTAGTACTGTGGAAAGAACTTACTGCGAACACACTCTCGAAATAAATGTTTATTCAAACATTAATGCAGTAAACTATTTCACAGAAGTTTTATTTTTTCAATGGCTTTTCTTCAATAAATACCTAGAAAGAAAAAGACAATAGATGCATGCAGTAGATTCCATTAAGCTTTCACCATCAAATACACAAGTGAATTACTAAGCTTGGCACCTAAAATTCGAAAAAAATATAAATAAATATGTTATATTATTAGACTCAAAAAAACCATGCTTTCTGTTTTATTGAGGGAAAGGAAGTAATCGTGGAATTGCTTGACAATTATTTAAGGTACGTTTGGTAATAACGCGTCTTTATGTCGACGTGTATAAACATAGTTTTATTTGCAATATGCGAGAAACCTAACAGTTCTGGTATTGTTAATCCCCCCTCCTATGCACCCAGTCCTAATACCGTGTGAAACTCCGCTAATTTTTTTGTTAATATTTTTTCATTACATTGCAACCAAAAAATGTTACTAATGCTTGTTTTGTGCCTTGTAATACAACTTATTCTTCCACTGTAATCTCTTTTTTAATTTTGTTATGAATAACTTAGAATAACTGGCTGCTGATGTCACATTCAATGCAGGATAATTATGCCTCGAGCTCGCAAATTCCCCGCCTCTAGTCTATGTTATTAACTACAAAGCGATTTATTACGAATTTACCTCAATAAACTCGAAGACAGCTACCAAGACCTAATTTTACTGTAAAAATAGCGCAAACTGTATTTTTACCACATAGAAACTTTAAAAACGTACCAGTAACATAAACAATGTTAAGATAAGTTGCTTAAAATATAAAATATTCATATATACTAAATGAAAAAACTTATTTTCTTTATTTCTGCATTCAAAAAATAAATAAATGAATAAAAAATACCAATAAAAAGTATAAATAGGGACGATAACTTTATTAAATTTATTGTGATGCAGCAAGCTAATTTTTATCACTTTCAAAAACGAAATTTTGGAGCAGAGTTCTATAGATTCAAATTAATATTATGTCATGTTAGATAATTAAAAATCACCAAAAGCACTATTGAATGAAACCAAATTTTAGGATTAATGCTTTCTTTAGATAGAGTTCGTTTTTTCCCATTAAGCAGATTACTCCTCTGAAATTGACATTTTTAAAAAGGTATTATCGTATTATTAATGTCTTTGATTTTTTACGATATTGAAATATATATGTTTGTAAGAAAAGCCGTTGAAAACTTTGTACAAATAATGAAGTTAAAAATACAAGACAACGTGTCTAAAAGTACAAATAAAATATTAAAAAGAGTTTGAAAACGCTAGCAAATAGCAATATCGGGGCTATTACAAATGAAGCCCCATCATCAGTGCGCACTGATGATGGGGCTTCATTTGTAATAGCCCTGAAATAGCTATTTGCTAGAGTTTGCAAACCCTTTTTAATATTTTATTTGTACTTTTGGACACGTTGTCTTGTATTTTTAACTTCATATATGTTGTTATTAGTTCCTAAAAATGAAATAATAACTTCTATCTATTTTATTATTAAGAATTTAAGGTTTTACGTCGACAGTTTTTTCTTCAGAATGAAAGCTAAATACAGTAAAGTTAAAAACTGCTCTGTTGTGTCCTCCATTATACCTTTACGTACCTTTACAATTTATGCAAGTTGTCACACTCTTTGGCGTATAATTTCTTGAACAACTGCAGAGCAAATGATCCGGGTTCTCCGAGAAATTCGGGGCATCTCTCACTGAAAGCTATTGCACAGTCTAAGTCGGGCAAAGCTTTCCTGAAAGATACATATAATGTGAAAAACTTTAATGTGAAGGGTTCACTTTTGCCTGTGTCTGATTTACAAGCACACTAAAAATTAAATGTTGCTTTACAGTATAATACAGTTCATTTTATAGCAGTAAACTGTCAAAATTTCTCATTTTTCAGTAAAAAACTGTAAAATTGTTAATTTTGCAGTAAGAAACTAAATTTCCATATAATTTTGAATGCATAATTATAAGAACTTGATTTTGTTCTAACGTTATTCTGGGAACCTAATGTAACGTTTGGTGCTTGCTCAAGTAGCATACTTCATTTTTTAAACATTTTAAAATGTTTTGCGACGTTGTGACAACTATTTCAAGGGGTCTGCTACTTTTGGAGTCCTTTTTATTTCCTAAAAAGAATAACAATTTGACTAACTGCTTATTTTTACTTCCTTTTACATAGTAAAGGAAGTATTGTGGTCGCGAAAAAAATTTTCCTCAAATTTGAGTCAACATTTTGATTTTTCTCACTCCTGAATGAATGTTGAGTCGTGCTTTCGACCTGTCAGCACGTGCATATTTACCTGCCAACATATAACCAGCCGAAAAATAATTTACGACCACCCCCGAGTTAGTTATGAGGAGTTTTCACGTGACGTCTAAATGTACGTATGTGTGTATGTATGTTAGGGTGGAGTGAAAAAATAAAAGTACACAATAAGTTTATCCTGCGTGCGGAAAAGTTGCCCCCTATGAAGCTTATTTATTGTGCAAAATTTTAGCAAAATAAAATAATATCTTTATCTGCCTATCTGGCCTTGAATTTTAAGTACTTTGCTTAATTTCTCACCTATATGGCAAAAACGAAATGATAAAAGTATAACATCTCTCATTTGAAGTTACGAATGATCGGCATTAAACTTTATTATTTGAAATAAATAGTCAGTTAATAAGTGAATGACCTTGGCAATTGTAGGATGATCTTTAAGTGTACAACTGTACATAGCGCTTGCGCACCGCACGTGCTCTTCCTGGCAGCCCAATGTTTACGTTCACTTATTTTGCTACTATCAATTGCGGTTTTTTTTCTTCGAGTTAGCTGAACTCCTATCGTTAGAACGTTCTTTTTAGTTTATTTTACGTGTAAGCCATTTTTTCCCGTCCACGTGAGTACTTCTATGTAGTTATCACACGTTACTTAGGGCATTTCAAAATGCCCAAGACTCGATCACAAGACTGAAGTCCATTGTTTGGAACTCCTGAAATCTTCAAACATAATATTCTACATACGTATTCGGGTGTTATAAGACATAATTTATATATACGCCTATAATTTTTATAAACAAATCAAAAGGAACCTGCTTATGTAGATGTGTGTTCCCGAGTACGGAATGATCTTAAATGCTTATGGGGGAAAAGTTCACTTCCTTCTATATCGATCAACAAATATAATTTAAGGTAAGATAATACTATACGAAATATCGTAATGTTAAAACGAATTTAAAACAAAAAGATGTACTTTTTTTTTTCAAAAAGGTTGTGTCTTTTAGAAAATCAGTTGAGCAAATCTTTTTGATATTTCATTACGAAAATGCAAGGATTTTGTTCTCTGTTCTTGCAAAATTAAAGTTCCTATAGCTGAAAGGCATTTTTAACGGATCAAAGAACACTAGGTAAAATGATAATTGGAAATGTTGATACAAAAGCAAGCAAAATGATTGAAAAGTGATTAAAACGGAATGACAGAGCAGCTGAAAGAGCTAACAATACTCAACTGCAAGATATTGTGGAAACAACAGGTAGACTTTCTACTTCTAATACAGGACATATTTTGAATTTTTCTAATTCTTCTCACGAAAATGAAGAAACGCTTGCTGCCTATGAAAAACTTAAAACAAAAAGTACAGTTATAAGTCAAGATTCTCCTTCAACTTCGCAAATGAGAACTAGAATTCCAAATGTAGCACAGGCCTGTGACAGAACTGGTGTGTCCGATAGGTCTGCTTCAATCCTCATAAATGCTGCTTTGCAAGATACAGGCATAATTACGAAAGAAGATTCTTCTAAAGTAGTCGATCGTAGTAAAATTAAAAGGAAAGGAATAAAAACTGTCTTGATTTGAAAAGAAATAATGAAGAACTCTCTTCATCAGAAGAATATGGATTGTACTTCGACAGTCAAAAAGACAAGACTTTAATTGAAATTAAGGAAGGAAAAAGGAGAGCTAAAAGAACAATCACAGAAGAGCATATTGCTTTAGTTTTAGAGGATGGATCTAAAAATGGTGACCATGTCACTCCCAAATCTAGTAGTTTAAATGGCATAAAAATTAGCATGTTAAGTTTTTTAGAGAAAAGTGCTGACATTTCTAAGGTACAACCGTGTAACGGAACAGTGGTCAATACAGGATCTAAAAATGGTTTAATAAGACAACTTGAGCTCTCTCTTGGACGACCTTTACAATGCTTTATTTGCTTATTACATACTAATGAATTACCGATACGGCATCTGATAAAGCATTTTGATGGAACAATTACAACCGCTAAAGGCTTTTGTGGAAACATTGGGGGGAAACTAGAATCTTGTGAAGGTATGCCTGTAGTTCACTTTTGAAAGGATAGAAGTAACTTTGCCCGAGATTGCCTTAACTGAACTTAGTACGGACCAGCGGTATCCCAACGAAATGTGAACTGAAAATTCCGTTCAACTTGTCACCAAATGCTCCAGAAAAAATGAGTCATGCCAGATGGCTAAGGAAAGCAAATAGAATTTTGCGGCCCATCGGAGAACTTGAGAATATTAACACAATATGTCATTAGAATAGGCATGCATGTGGTTCGATATTAAATCTAAATCATCATGCCGGTATGGTAGTCAGCATTTTTACAGCATAGTAAAAAAAATCTTGATTTCTACCTAAAGAGCTAAAGAATATAGTAGATAAAACACTGCGATGAAACGTTTATTTTGGGAATCCGGAGAAAATTATACTATCTATGCTGTCTGATGATCGAAAACACGTGAGAAAGTTGGGCCTTCAAAGATTTTTAGAGTGTAGACGGATGGCTGAACTCGATAAAAATGTTCGAGAATTCAAGATTCGCATTGTACATTTCAACGTAGATAACTATATGGATTAAATTGACTGGAATTCAGTTACCCTTACCGAGCACCCGATTACGAAGTCTATTTCTCCTAAGGAGATGAACTAGATGATGATTCTGGATATTCCTGAGGATATTAATATTTTAAAATATCTGTGCCATTCACAAGAAGTTGAGCGCTGCATGAATATAGTTACTTATACATCAGCAGCTGTATGTGGCAATGACGGTCTGGACGGATTTATTAGATCAAGGATAGCATCGAGAATTTTGTTGCTTAAGTTTGAAACTAAAAGACAATATTGTGAAGTTCTGAAAGACAACTAACCTAAATATTTAAAGACAAATTATAGGAGTTGTAATGAAACTTGTTATGCAGTCATCTTTACCTGACGCGATCTTGATTTCTTTTCTCAAGGAAAACATGCAAAGAGCGGCATTAAACTTTCTTAAATATAACGATTTTACAGAATTTTCTATGGTAAATAGGCAGATGAAGATAACTTCGTAGGAAGCTAAAACTTCAGAGATATGGTTACACCTATAGGTGGCAACTTTTCCGCACACAGGCTAATTAATTGCGATAAACTTTTTTTTTCGAGCGTTTTCACTCCACCCTAATGTATGTGTCTCGCATAACTGAAAAACTATATAACGTAAAGGCTTCTAGTTTGGTAAGTAGGCTTTGAGGGTGGTCTAGTTGTGCACCTTCCCTTGTGGTGCATTCGAATGCCTTTTTTGGAGTAAATCAGTGTGAATTTCAATGTAGATGAATTGGTACGACCACTTGGCGATATATCGCCAAGCTTTTGGTCGCCAAGTGTTTGACATCAACTTGGTGACATATTGCCAAGTTGTCTACAAATTTGGCGAAAAAAAATATTTTTTGAATTTGGGTTCAATTTGACGCTATTGGCGATATTTAGAAAATGAATCATTGTAAAACATTTGTTTTGCATTGTTTCGTGGAAAACTAGGGGTGTAAATGTTCGAATTGCTATCCTGCTCACTCCTAGCACTACTTTAACACTAAGGCATCTACAAAGAAATTTACACGTAAAAGGAAGTAGCGTGGGACCCATACCAGATTTTTTTAGTTAAAAAGTGACTAAAAGTAAGAAAAGAAACAAAATATAAGACTTTCATTTAAAATTTAGGAAATAGAAAAGGTTGAGCAAAAAAAAAAAAAAAAAAAAAAAAGAAAAAGAAAAAAGAAAAATATCCGCTAGTTTTACTGTTTATCCCAAACACTCTATACTCATTTCTACTCAATACATTTAGAAAAAAGCTTCCTTCTGTAAGTTGCTACATTATTTACCTATTTTCTGAACTGAAACGTTTACAACAGTCTCATATTTCTAATGGGAAAAATTGTACGAGCTTGCTTAGAAAATAAAAGAACAAGTAAATAATAACGTTCAATAGCAGCAGCTCCGATGGAAAGCGATTGCAGGCATTTAGGTTAACTTAAACCCGGTTGACACTTTCAATGTACCTACCATAAATTCCAAATATCTCTGCGTGTTTGAATATTTTATAAATATATATTTGTATGGCTATTCTGTAAATAAATTAAGATTGCTTACTGGCAAAATTTCTCCATTTCTTCCTTATTATCTTTAGGGAGCTTTTCAATAAACCACGAAGGAGTATTTCCATCATAGCACTTCTTGTACTCGGCTTCTGTGCAGTCTGAAGACGCTTTGGTGCAAGCAATAGCTACAAAACATCTTCAAATATACATTTAAAGTAAAAGATTGTACAGCAAAAGTTATAGATACATTTCCTTTAATTGTACCCTAAGACTTCATGCTTGGGTGGACATGAGTGCATAAAAGCTCTATTAACAGTGAAATACAACAGTTTTTGAAAAAAAAAAAGAAAAACACAAACAAAAAAAAAACAAATTGAACGCCTATAATATGAAAGTAGTAAAATGTTAACGAAATTCAAATATAAGTATAGGTTGATGTTGTTGAAAACTATGCACCAGTTTTAAAGGTTAACCACACAAGAAGCCTCATCATTAGTACAGACAATTGATAATATTAAATGAAATTTAAAAAAAAAGTAAAACTAAATTTAAAGAAACAGAAAGAAAAAAGCACTAACTCTAATTTCCAAAAAATAACCTTATTCGGCAAATTTTCATGACGATTAAACAAGTTTGGAGGCAGAATAGCACACTTGCAGATTTTCCTTGACGAATAATACTTCTAATTATATGTATTATGCATTCATGCTTGCATTTTGTCATTATGCAAGATCAGGAATTTTTATTCGGTAAACTAAGATGTCCGCCTTCCCAAAAACTTGCTTTGGGGCACCCGCTCCTTCTTGCTACTTGCATGTAAAAATTCAAAAGGAAAAATTGATACTCATCTTAAAAGCGTTTCTTTTATGCTGAAATGAATTACAAACTCTTTTTGTTAACAAAATGGAAACTGGCAACTGCAATATGTTGATTTAATGAACTTAATTTCCTTGTACGGCTATCAATGACATCGTTACCAAATGCTTAGATACATAGACACGTTGAACTTCCAACCTCCTTTCCTATTGGGTCGAGGGTTATAAATACTGGTACTGTTCCACTCATTATGATTTCTTTTTGTATGGTACTGAAGTTGGTATACTATTAAATTATTTACGAGATAAAATGTAACAAACTAAATGTTTTCATAAAGTCTGCTATCTGTTGAGATATGTATATAAAATAGGCAATAGAATACCATTGAAAAGTTAATGAATATTGCTGTGTTATTTTTTTTTGTTAGTTTCAGTATGTTTGGCATATCTGTAGAAATAATGAGGTAAACTAATGAATATGTGTTTACTTTTCTTCGCTTGCACTTGTGTATCATTGTTTTGCACTGTATTTTGGGCAAGGTTTTGGTAATCGCTAATACTTGAGCGAACTCTACTTCCAGTTATATTTAGTAAATATGTTCCTGTTTTACTCAAAAATATTTCATCACTACCTGCAATCGTCTTTCATAGTGTTCGACGTATTTTGCGATTAAATATGTTTTGCCTTTAAAAGTTATTATTTAAATTTTATATTTAGGAGTTGTTGGGGTGGAAAAAAAAGTAGACATCTTACCACAAAAAAGTAAAAGCAGAAACTTGAACATCGTTCTAATATGAAAAATGTTTCGACAGTAAAAAAGGGTACGAATTTTTTAAAGTTAACAATTCATTATCTAATCAAAATAGACATATGCTTCGATTCTCATCGTAGGTTTACAGAACTTGATATCGGTTCGTGGAGATTATGATCAATATTAATTCAGCCATCTTTAGCACATTTAAGCAAGTTGTTTCTTTTAGCCAAAACTGTTAATCATAAAGTTTACTCGTGTGAACTGTGGAGGTCTTTTCCTTTTTTTTCTTTTTCCTCAAGTCGTTTTACTTTCTTTTAAATAGTAAAGACAGTTTGCTAACCACATACGAAAAAAAAAAAAGAAAAGAAAAGAAAAAGACTAATTTCGTCTTAAATTTTTATTTTGCTCACTCTCCAACCCACTGAATGTTGAGTTATTTTATTAGCTCGTACGTGTGTGTATATGTACCCAAAAAATGTTTGGTAGGGTGAAAAAATCCAATTTTTTGACACTCTAAAACACCCCCACAAAATCCCCCTCCCATTACATACCATAAACCCATTCATCTAACACACATAAACCCAACAACCCTACCCCCCCACAAACCACAACCCCAACCAAACCATCATATCAACCCTACCCCCCTCACAAACCCCAACACCTACCCCCCCACCCCCCCACCACCCACTCCCCACCCCACCCATTACCCACAACCATACCTTCTCTCACAAAACCTCCCCACACCACCAACCCACCCCATACCCTCTACCCCCAACCACACCCCCCCACCCACCCCACACTCCCCACCACCAACCCCCCCATACACCTATCCCACATCACCACCCCACCCCCCCTCAAACCACAACACCTCCCCATCCAAAACCCCCCACCCCCCACCCAACACCCCCCCCAAACACAATCCAACACCTCCAAACCCCACCCCCAACCAACACACACTCACACCCACAAACCAACCTCAATCAACCCCCCCCATACACACACCTCCCACCACCACACCACACAACCTCTCCAAACCAACAACCACCAACCACCCCCCCCCCCCAAAAAACCCCATTACCAACTCCTAAACCAACAAAACACACACAAACAACACACAATTCCAACATACCACACACAACAAACACAAACAACACCAACAAAAATCAAAAACCACACAAACCAAAACAAAAACCAAAACCAAAAAAACCTACAACCACAACCACAACCACCTCATAACCACTCACAAACACACCCCTATCAAAACACTCTCAATACTCAACCACTAAACTCCAAACCAAAACCCCCACACAACAACACACCACCCCTCCTCCAACACACACCCCAACAAAAAACAATCTCATATAAATCTCTCAAACCCAACTATACACACCATATTTCTCCCCCTAATACCCATCTACTAATATCCACCTATCACTCCATAAAACACAACCAATAACAATAAACTTTATGTCTAACCCTACACACTCATCTTCTTCTCGATTCTAAATACAATCCAATCATCTAAAACTAATACATCTACAAACACATCTAATTATATTACACTCCCTACACTAAAACTCACTACTTATTATCAATTTATAATACTCTCTAACTACGCTTCTACCCCTTCATAAATAAAAACTATAAAAAAACCCCACATACAAAAAATTAACTAATCACACCAGAATATAACAATATATAACTCTCTCCCTCTACTAAATATACAAACCTGTCAACTACCATATATTTAGTGTATACATTATAGTAGTTAGTTCTATAATTAATAAATCTACTCTCGAATATTATTCATTAGATAAACTCTAACATAGTGTATTCAGACAAGAGTGATATTTAAGAAATCGCTCTACGCACGTTCTCTCATAGCGCTTTGTAGCCTTATTAATTATTATGACAGATATATTATATCTCCCCTCCGCGTATACTATAACATGTTCATGTTCATTAATCTTTATTATAAACACCCCATCATATATATATCCTACATCATCAATCAACAACACCAAGATAGCATATACTCATCTTAAAGAGATTATAAGTTGACTGTGTGTATAAACACCGCTACCCTCCACGCGCTCACTGCGCTATTGCCGCGTATCAGCGTAATGAGCTGTCGTGATATTCAAATGCTTACTAATATTGAAAACCAATACACAACACACTAATAACAAGAGAGAGAGAGAGAGAGATAAGACTCATCTGATGCCTATATCTCGTAGTATATTAGTGTGTGTGCACGCTCATGTATGATATGTGTGGAGAGTGATGAGATGTGTTATCACACCAGCTCAACGCTCATCAATGAAGCATCCCCTCCACCGTCCACACAGAAGATACTATATACCTCCTCTCACGCTCGACGTATGTAATGTTTTGCAGCGATCATTGTGAAGACTCCCCCCCGATAGAGATTCTCTAGACAAAAATAGTGTAGGATCCGCTCTCTCGACCTATTCTCCGCGAGAGTGAGATGATGATTAAGATAATATAGATGAGAGTGCTCACTATGAACATACAGAGGTAGAGAGACCTCTCTCTCCCTCCGCGCGTGTAAGAATTGTTGTGTGTGTTATAAAAGGGCACCATGTCAACCCCTCAACTGCCCGTGCGCACTTGTCTTCTGCACCGTATCTCCCTTTAAATTATTCTCAGAAAGTGAAGATGTGGCTCAGAGTGTGTCTGAGGTGATTAAAAAGATGTCGTAAACAAGCAAATAAATTGTGCAGTAATATGGCTTTAGAACTAGGCAGTAACAGAGAGAAGACAAAATGTTGACATCAGCTTTAATGAAATGGACTCAAAACAATTTTTAAACGTATTTGGTTGCTGCAATAAATAATGATAAGACAAGACAAAAAATAAAAATTAAAACAATACAATTTATTTTACGTAACATTTTACTTTATGCAATATTAATAAACAACCCAAAAGTATAAGAACATTTCAAATCCAACGCACGAATGACGATTCGAAATAAATTGATCGAAAAAAATATTAGATATTTAACTTAATGCAACATTAAAAAAGTGAAAACAAACAAAGTGTTGAAAACAAAATAGTGAAATATTTTTCATTCGAAATGGCACGGAGAAACAGTTGTACGTGATCAACATGCCGAAATGTTTTCAATAACTCGAGCAAATAACTTTAAAATGCGAAGTAAATGTGCAAAACAATTGCGAGAGAACTGTCAGTAAATGGCTTTGAGAAACGAAGGAACTGGGTGTAATGTCAGATACTCCAAGTTGGTTTTGAGAATTTTGGCACGTATTTGTCTACTTAATTACTTTTTAGATTTCATATTAATTAGCTTACTTTTCCTCTTCCACTATGGAAAGCTCGAATACTCAAGATAATAGTTTATAACTAAACTTAAATTTAAGATGGAGAAATGAGAAGAATTTTAATAAACATATATTTAATGAAATCCTTCTTTAAAGACAGATCCAGTTTTTTCTTCACAGCTCTTTTTCAACGCATTTGTTTGTTTATTCATACACGAAACACGCTGAAGAATTTTATAAAATATTGATGAAGCTGATATTTTAAATATATTTAAATTCATAAAATTACGCGTTATTTTTCTTTAAATTATCAAAAAATTAATAACTTAAAAATTTTTAAATTAAAAAAATAGACTTTTTTGCCCGTTTTAAATAATAAGTAATAATTACTCGTATAATCATCAATTACTCAACCGAGGATAAAATAAATTTGCGAAAAATTTTCTTGCTTTATAAATTGCCAGGCATTATTTCTTGAAGAGTATATTATTAATTAAAAGTAAGTTTATGCAGAGAAAAAAAACACACTGTGTTTTGTAGTTTGATGTATTGCAAAGAATAACGCGCACCATTCTTTGAATTAACTAATTTTTGTTAAGTTGAATTGAAAGAAAGTGCGCCTACCACCTCAGAGAAATTTTTGCTAATATTAGTTCTCAAAGGGAACTTTATAAACCCAATTTCAATGTTATGTATGAACATTTAACAAAACATGCATCAACATTTAATTGAACCGTATAGCATTTGAATGTTAAAACTGTTCTCTAAAATTTCTTTGATAAAGTACAATAATATGTTCGACATTTTTATGATAATTAAGTCCACATCAGATAAAAATATTACAAAAAAATCTGTCTAGGCATGAAAAGTTTTACTTTTTTAGAAATGTAAGGCATTTTCTGCTACAAATTGGGTTGTGCTACAAACTTTTACGTTTCGCCATTGATTAGTTTAAATTTTATCTTGGCTTTAGAATGAGCCTCTACAGAAATTATATGCTAAATGATGATTATGGGGGACACTTAGCTAGCGAAGTGTACGCTTCTGGTCCTCTTACCGTGGCTGAACTTGAGAAAATTAAGGGTACAGATGTGGAGGAGATCCCATTGATCGTGCTGGATTTGGTGATGGAAGCCCTCATTCGACGCCAAGAGCACTGAACAGAATGGCAACAATCTGCATGGTATTGTGTTTAATTTCATGTGTGGTACAATAAAAGGCATATATTTTTCTTTACTTTCAACGTGTCTGTTTTTATAACGATCAAACCGTTTTGAAGTTCTGTCCTTTTTATATCCTACCATGCATTATACCGGAACTTGTAGAATAACATGCAGAGACATGTAAAGTTAGCCACTTGAAACTTTACCACTCACTTTGTCATTTAAACTCAATCGTAGAGCCGTAGGTCTATTTTTTCTAAATCGATATCCTTATGAAACCAGATAATTATTTTTTAATCACCCTGCATACTATCGAGTAAAATGTTTTCTGTCTTTTTTTGCCGTATCCGTTACTTCTTTAATGTTCGTTTTTTGTTTCATAGACTAAACATGAAAAAAATCAGCAGAAGCGTAGTAAACTGTAATTGTCCAGGTTTGGACTACGACTCTTATACATAAAAAATTCAAAGAATTAAAACATTAACTTGGTTCATCAATGCAACGCCAAGTTTTTCAAAAGTTCTACAAGAAAATTTTGTTTGGAATATCCTACTAAAGTATTTTGAATACTATGTGCAAAATGTCGACATTGTTTCTGGGACATAAATTTGGTTGTGGTTGAAAAAAATCTTCATTACCAGCTCTTAGTCTTTACATTACATATTATAATTTTCTGTTGTCGAGCGCCATTTAGTAATTTAGAGCGCGTTGCTTAGCTTTTTCAATTGTACCGTCATTTGGTGTGAAGTCCGCCTTCTACAGTACATACATGCCTCAAGGACCCGTTTATTATGTAGGCAACCATCCACAGCACAGTCACACATTTACACAAAGAAAAGAAAATGACAAGAGAGACACCATGCCAGAGCTGGGATTCGAACCTGCAACTTCTTTATCTGCAGTATAACTTATCTGACCACTAGACAAGCTGGCCAGCGAACTTCGAAATTAATTAATAATCAAGCAAAGAACATACACTGAATAATGTTTAAATAGAAATTTTATTTGTGAAACGCATCTCAAGTTCACTAATTCTTCAGTAAAAAATATTTGTCTGTAGAATTCCCGCCTCTCTCAACATCTCAACCAGCCTCTCACAATGCTGTTCATAAATTGGCGCGACTGGCAAGAAGAGAGTGTGGAAGAGTTTCACAGCCGATTCGTCACAATCCTGTCGTATCCCTTCAGCGAAACATTTTTCCAAGTCAACTACCGAAGTAGAACATCTGAAACATGAAAATTAATTACGAAAAAAAAATTGTAGAAGTATTTGTAAGAGGATTTGATGTGTTTTTTACAAGTAAACAAACAGAGCAAACATAAACAATACAGTGTGCATTTTATTCCAAAAGGTCGAAACCAGTTTTCAATCTTTGGGCTCTCTACACGCAACGGACAATCTGAAGGCGTGCCTTGAGGTCTGCCTCAAGTCCCAGCATTCCACGGGAATTTACGAAGGCTAAACTTTTGAGGCCATCCTCCTACCATCCATACAGAACGATCGACCTTCAGGCAAATCGAATGAAATTTTGGATGGGAAATTTCGGCCTCAAGGCCGAAGATAAACGGGAATATCTCAACAGAATTCTCTATACACACATAGAGCACACCTTGGGATTTTCCGTTGCGTGTGGATGGCTCTTAAGGAAAAATGTTTTTAAATTGAAGAAGAAAGGGGTCCCCATTCGGTATCTTTACCGCCACACATCATGGGAAAAATAAAGTTATGGGTTTGTCAAATTTGCCTGAAAGTTAGAAAGTTTGACCGGTTTCCAAGCCGGTAGGAGGTAAGAGTTTAAATCGCTGTTATGTGAGCGTAAATAACCTTAAAACCTTCTTTAGCACAATTGTTATTCAATGGGTGGAGACAATTAAGTTTCAACAATCAATAGTCGATGTAGTTACTTTTAGAGAAATACGGATTTTGATACCTTACTTGGCAAACATGTTATGAATAATAGTTTTGAGAAACAAAGGTGCATAACACAATAGCAGCTATTTTACGTACGTTTGACAAATGGAGCATTGAAACAAAGCGATGACAAAACCGTAAATTACTATTATTCTTTAAATTTTTGAAAAGACTTTGAGAAACACGAGAAACAAAGATGGATGCATTATCATTGAAAACGAAAAATAATGGTGCCTCAAGCAAATAACGTTGCAAAAGAAACAAATTATCCATCATAATTACTATTTTTTCATCCTGAACAATTGGCCTTAGAAATTAACAAAATGTCTATTGTATTTACAGCAAAGGAATTCTTCCGAGAATGCAAAAACTGAAACAAGTGTCGAGATATTACTGCAACTTTAGAAACTTATGCTTGGGAACAAACTAAGTAGACACCTGTGTAATGGTATTTGAAAGGAAAAAAACACATTATGGCTAGGTGAAAGTACTTGCCGATGTAAAAGTAATTCTGAATGTAAACAAGAGAGAAAAAATAATGTTCATGAATGCTACATTTACCGAAGTAAGCAGCAATTTTAATAAATATTGAAATAATTATTATTCATGACATTCAAAAAATTCTGAAAAAAATCTTTGAAACAAACTTACGAAACAGTTTGCGAAAAACTGCATGTACTGGCTGAAATGAGAGTAGTATGAGTCATTTTAAATTTTAAAGGTTCCAGCAAATGAGAGTCAATGTAAATTTTAACTTCAAGAGCAGGGTTTCTATTTAAATATGTAAGATTTTTTTAATTATTATGACTAAACTTTTTTTAATGAAAAACTACTTGCTACTAAAAAAAAAATCTTAATGACTAACTACACAATGGCATTCTAAAATTATAATGGATTTACTGAAAAATAAAAAAGTCAAGACGGAAGAATAGGAATATAATTAAGAAAATAACAGAAATCTCTGGTTGATGGCCTAATCATTTTAGAAAAATGATTCACACCACTATCACATTCTCACTTAAACAGTAAATTATATTAGTGGATAATTTATGAGTTTGTTTTCGCTAATAAATTTCGCTAATAGTTAATAATGAGTTTGTTTTCGCAATTCAAGAGGAAATAAAGAAGAGCCTAAATCCATGTTTAATTTTTATTGTAAAATTTTGAATTTACACGACTCTAATTTTAACCCTCCTTTTTGGTGTTGAGCAACCTCATAATCTATTTACATAATTAAAATCTACGATTTTCGATCTATCTGTAATACTATCTCTCCCAGACATAGGATATCTGGAAGAGGCCATCACTCTGTTAAAATCACACTAAATCTTAACGATATAAATAGATAAATATTTCTTACTATTAATTGTAACAGTTTGCAGCCGAATTTGGTAACATATAGCCAATTTGGTCGCTAATTTTGTCGATAAATCTTCACTTTTATCATGGATTTCACGAAAATATTGTCATGTTAGAGCCACCGCTGATGGCGAGAGAGCCCCCACCCCCTCTATCTATCGATGCAAGCATCCAAAATAACGTCGAAGATGGTATACACTAGTCGATGATGCAAACGGGATTGGCGAGCAGTGGTGGAGCCCCCTAGTCTAGAAATTTTTTAAATGTTTAGGACCACGGAATCCTTAGTGCTTCACATTTACTTCAAGGAACCCTATTCTTGTTAATGACGAACATAAACAACAAATGTTAACGGTCTGGTAGCCAAATGCAAGTCATTTGTTATAATTTCCCTTTTTGTACAGAGGAAAACTTGGGGAGAATACTTGAATCTAAGGTTCCGCGGAGCGATGGAATTGGTGAACAATTGGTGGCGAATGAATTGGTCACACTTTGGGAATCGCTGTCCTAGTCTATAATATAAACTACGCCGTTGATATTTATGTTTATAACTGTCTGACAGTCTGAAGTCTCTTTTCCCCGAGAACCACTGGAAGTTGAGAGTTGAACGATGTACCGAACAATTTATTTTACAAAACACCCATTTTGATTAGTGTCATCTTTTACAACTTCAATTAGTAGATATAATGATTAAAACATCATTTAAGATTATGTTGCTTTTTATTTTGGAATTTTAATGACTTGAGAATCGAACTAGATAGCGAAAAGTTTGAAAATTTTCGAGAAACTTTTTTTCCCTGTCTCATCAATTAATTTAACTAGCCGAGATGTTAATAAAACCGTTAATTATTATTTTTTTCTCTTAAGATTCTTTGTTCGTTTCTGTCACCAAAGTACAGAGCAGCAGGTGAGTTGGTGAGAAAGTTGCTTGTAGGTGGTGAACTATCGCTGATGAGTACAGGGCGGAGCCTCCTACCGTAAGGATTAAAAGGTTAAATGTTCAGAGCAATCTTTTCTCCACCAAAGCTATATCTTTTATTGTAAAACTCATATAACACTGAGGCAAACAGGTCACTCTTCCTGAGGCTTATGCTAAAAACGGAAACTGGTTTTTTTTGTGTGAAAGACAGGTGGAACGAATGATTAGATAACAGTTGATCTGCATTTTTAGCAATTCTAAAAAATAGCACAAAAAACAAAAATTGGAATAACAATTGCAACTAATCTGTAGTTTACAAGAATTTCTTACGTTAATTGTATTATGCTAATTGTTTTGATTTTTGCTTGAATGTACGAAAACGTTGAGCAGTTGATCTTTTACTTTGCATTTAATATTGAAATAGCAAGAAATTAACATAAGTACGAAGCATAGTAAAGGAAGATATATTTACTTAAAACCTTGCTGTGTGACAGTTCCAGTCTTCTCTTTACAGCTTGGACTAACAGCAGCAATTCTTTTATTCATGCAGGAAACGCTTGTAAAGTATTCTGAAAATAATCATTGAAATGAGATATTTAATTCAGTTTGAAATTTGAAAGTATTTCATTTATTTTTGTTACTTCCAAACAATATAGCAGTTATAGAGCACAGGTAATGTTAAAATGAGCAAAATATTACTTTTACAAAAAAATTTCCAAACCCGATATGCTTAAGAACATTGCTAAGAGAAACAAGTTTCAGTAAAAACATGGTTTCAAGCAAAAAAAAGTACATTTTAAGGCATTGCAAAAACACTTATTCAAGCAAGAGAAAATTATGTTTGGCTGTAACTACCTCGTGAATTTCAGAATAGTATTTGTTATTTTCCCACACACCACTAACCGGACTTTTCATCTGCAACTGACGTTCTAGCATATGTGTGAAATTCAAAATTTCTTAAAAAAATATTATTTATGTAATATTTAATTGCATTGTACTTGTGTAACTGTGTAGTAAGTTACTTTTAGTCAAAATAAAAAGAAAAGGGCTATAGAATTATTTGCCACAAAGCAGTTTGTTCGGTAGTCTATTTTATTTGAATATTGTCAAATGCCAAAATAACATAGTTTGTTGCTCATTTTATATTCCGCACAAGAGCTTGCTTCTTTAAAACAAAAATGCACGTATTTTGAGCTTTTTAAAGAAAATGTAAAAGCTATAAATTAGCTTTTGTAGGCGAATAAAGTAGGTTCATTGAAAAATTGAAACAACGTACCTTTTTATCAGTTACTTAAACGATGCTAATTTATTTTTAAAAACCTAAAATTTTACTGTCCAGGCAGAGAAAGTTAATGAACGAGTACATTTTTATGCGAAAAAGAGAGTTATTATTAGCTCATTTCAGAAATATGTTATTTTACATTCTAGGAATCATGTTTTTCCTGTTTAAAGACTCTTTAATTATTAGATTTTAACTAAAAAAACAAAAAATTTCTTTTAGGGCAAAATACGGGATTGATAGAAATAAGTGGAAATTCTAATATCTAGGGCAAAATTAAATATTTTCAAATTAAATTGTTGATTATACAATCAGGCTCATTCAATGGAGAAAATTTGTTGAATGAAGATTTGATTGACTTTTAGCATAAATCTTGCATCTTCGAGTACTCCTAAGGCTAGAGTGGACACACAAAATATTTTTTTTCAATTATTGATCTATACGTCTAAAACTTTGTGTGCTTGTATATTTACTACATCTAAAAGAATTGAAAAATTGGTTCAGACACAATGAATAGTTTTTTTTTTTTGAAATTTAAAATTAAAATTTTTGAAAACAAAATTTCAAATGCTCCATACGCTACATTTTTTTTCAAACTTTAAATTTAAACTTACTTTCAAATCATTAGGTATAATTGCATAAATCTATGCATTACATGTAATGTTTTATGAGATAGTTTATAAAACATAACTGAAAATGAAAATTTGTATGAAATTTTTAGCTGGAAAATTCATATAAATTTTCATTTTCAGCCATCTTCTTTTCTTCGAAGTTTGAAATAAAACTGTGACAAATGGAGCTTTTTGAAATTTGTAAATTTTAAATAAAAAAATATTCATTGTTTTTGCACCAACATTTTTTTTAATGCTTTTAGATGTAGTAAATATACAATCGCACAAAATTTTTGACGCATAGATCAATAATTAAAAAAAAATGTGCCCACTGTAGCCTTAAAATAGAATTTAAGTACTAAATACTAAACGAGAACTGAAGTAATGAGTTGAAGATTGGATAATTTTTATTCATATAGATTCATTTAGAGAAGTAACTTGCGTCATAAACTATTATTTACTTCAATGTTAATCAACACGAGGTTTTCCGAGTGCTTGTGATTGGCATACTAAAAGCAACATAAACTTGTCGTGTCATTATATAAAGTTATTTTTGTGCTACTGGGCCTTAAAAGTGCACTTACGTTTCCATTTGGCTTATGATTGGAAAGGATCGCTTGCTAAATGCATTGAGTACTAAGTGCAAGAAACACACTTTAATTTCCATTACAGTCATTTAGGGCAATTTTGAGCCATGCTGATTAAGATATCTCCTCACTGCCCTCTGCCGTTGAGTTTTTGAAGCAAGTTTTCTACTATGTGTTTGATTACAAAAAAAAAAAAAAAGAGAAAATAAAACGAAAAAAAAAAAAAAAAAATCAGTTTTGGCAGCTTTAGTTCAAGTAATGCTATCGCAATCATATTTCATAACATTTGCACCAGACAACATATCCATGTCAGTCTTGTTTTCACATACCTGCCCTGAAGTCATGCGTTTTGTCACACAGTTTATTGAAGAGTGATTTATAACGTATGAGACCTTCCATATATGTTCCAATTATACTTTTCGGGCATCGTTTAGCAAACTCAATCATGCAGCCGAGTTCTGAGACTGATTTCCTGAAAAAAGTATAAATTCTCTAATTTTCCAGTTTTATGACGTTTTAACATTCAAAATGAAAAAAGGAATATAAAAAGATAGGGTGAGTTAGTTTTAAAAAACCGGAGTTTTGTGTTTTATGTAAACAGGTGATTTACATATTATTTTGCATTATACATACAATTCAAAAATAAATAAATAAATAAAATAAAAGAAGAATAAGGGTCCTCGTCGGAAGTTTTACATTCCCTATCTAAGAGGTTAACACATGTGTTGCATCTGCGTAACACATATTTTCTTAGAAGTGGGCGGTTATCCACTAAGTATCTAGTGTAATATAGATGTGGATGACATTTTGGAAATAGAGCTTATATTAAAGATGGATTATTGTGACTGTTTACATATTTAAAGAAATATTCTTACAAAATTCGGCCTAAAATGTATAAGTCATCTTTTTCTTAAAATTTTAACATCTAATTCTATTTTTCACAGTTTGTAGTGCAACGTATCTAGGAACATTTTAAGTTCCAAAACATATGATTAATTCCAGTCAAAAATAAACAGCCCTGAGGATCAATGAAAAAAAATAATACAATTCATTTTTAAATTTTGGCAGACAAATTGAAATAATCCGTGATGCATCAAAAATATTGCTTTTTACAAAATGCTAAAGTCTTGGTAATTACTATTTAAAATATGAATTGAGATCTATACTGTTGTCTAGTGCAGTTTAGACAACAGTAGAAGACAGTAGTTTAGACAACAGTAGAAGACAGTAGTTTAGACAACAGTAGAAGTTTAGACAGCAGTAGTAGAAATTAATTCCAGTCAAACTTAAACAGCCCTAAATATCAATGAAAAATATAATACATGAAAATATTAATTGAGATCTACCGTGTTCTAGTGCAGTTTAGACAGCAGTAAAAGATAGTAGTTTAAACAACAGTAGAAATTTAGACAACAGTAGTAGAAATTAATTCCGGTCAAAAATACACAGAACTGAAGATCAATGGAAAAAATAATACAGTTCATTTTTAAATTTTGTCAGACAAATTGAAATAACTCGTGGTGCATCAAAAATGTAGTTTTTTGTTACAAAATGATAAAGTCTTGGTAATTGCTACTTAAAATATTAATTGAGATCTACTGTTGTGTAGTGCAGTACTAATAATGAAATGTGCCAAGTGCATGAGAAGCAAAGTGAAACAGCTCATTTTGATTACAAATTCATTCATTTATTGAAACACTTGCTTCTTTCTTTTTTTTTTTGATTGATTTATATTTCTGTACTTATTAATTCACTAATTCATTCATTCACTCATTTTCGTAGTCTTTCACTATTTTATTCCAATTTTTTTCTCATAAATCAATTTTTAATTTATTCATCTACTTTTTATTAAAGATTTCTAATAATCAAATTTTAAACATTTCTCTGGTAAAATATTATATTTTTTATTTTACCCCATTTTGTAATTTGGAGGTGAACATTTTATTTTTCTTTTTTTGGAAGGCACAAAATGACTGCCAAAAACTGGGGTAAAAAACAGCACAGGTTGCATTACGAAGTATGTTATGCTTACTTTATGAGCAATCATTATCCGAACAAATTCAACAAAAACGATGATATTTAGCAATTAATAAAAAGGTAAAGGAATTTTTGATTTTTTTTGTAAGTCATGTACATTCACCCGAAGTTTAAATCGTTCATACACGTTTCTACATGCAAATTCTTTGCATTTTGAAGATACTTTAAAATTACATCATTTTTAACATTTATGTAAAATTTTCATTTTTATAAAAATTATATTAAAATTATTTGTGTCAAAGGTCATAAATTTGCAAAGTGTATTTCTTACACGCAAATGTCGTCCAGTTCAGCCTCTTCAACTGGCCATGTTTCAAAAAACCAAGATGGTTTTTCCCCAGGGAAACACTTCTGTCCTTGAGTGTTGTCACAACTCGGTGTTGCAACTGCGATTCCGACAGCTATAAATTAATTGGAAATTAAAAAATTAACTACTTCAGTTCACGCCAATTAGCATTCCAAATAGTATCTATATTTCAAAATATAAACTGATTTACTTTGCATTTAAAATGCAATTTCCATAATTTGCAAATGTAATGATTTGCATTGTTCGCTTACAACATAAGATCAACGACACACCAATAATTAATATGTTTTGGAGTTTTAAATCATAATAAAACTATTCAATTAATATTTTTTTGTGAAATAACTTTGAAATGCTGTTGCTTTCAAGTTGTTGATCCTATGTACTGGATGAGAAATTGATATAGCATTATTTAAGTGTTTCAACAAATATTTTGTTTCCATTTGCAATCTGCGCAGAACTCATCGGAAAAAAACTTCCATGGGTGACTCGAGTCACTTGCTGTGGGTGTCAAAAATATTTTTTTTTACAAGTTCCTGCTTTTTTTTTTTTTTTTTTAATATTTTCAAAGTATCGGTTTTGTTTTTTTCTAGAAAATTGAAATAAGGGTATAACAGTGTATTATTGTTTTCAAATGGTTGCAGAAAAATTTCCCAAAACATGATCATTCCTTAAGGATTTCCTCCTTCAAGCGCACTGAACCTGGTCAACATTAGATGATAGGGTTCTTAATAGGTCTTTCAAACTGACCGCAGACAAAGTTAAATGTTTTCAAAACATATCCAAACATTGAAAATAGTCAAAGAAACCACTTTTATGGTTTGAGTTTTTCATCTAGTTTCAGGAGAAGTTTTTTCTTCTCGTACAGCACGATTGATTTCTAAGACTTTCCAAGTAATGTTTTTACACTTCAGTTTATATTTAAAAACAGGAAAGAATAAAATGTTACCATTCATTTAAGAAACGTGGGTTAGAAATAAATCAAGAGGTTTTGATGGTTAAAGGGACATTTTGAGCAAGATGACGGATTCAAGTTCAACTCAAAGAAATGAGTTTTGATTTTTTCAAAAAGTGGTTACAAAATACTGGAATATTTTAACTTCAATTTCAATTTGATTAGATTCGGAAGAATTTTCTTTTAATTATTTTAGCTTAACTAGTTTGTACTTTGGTCAGCCAAGTGACGGATCATGTTTACCAAATGACAAACCTTACAATACTAATCTGCTTTATCTGTCATAAAATTCAGTAAATGGGGAGGAAGGACCTGTAGTCTGTATGAATAGTTAGATTCTGTATTGTTTGACTATTTTTGGCTTCAAACTTTAAATATCTTAACTCTGCATCTAATTTTGAGCATGTTTGCAATTGGAAATATGCGTCTGAAACGAACGGTTGCGAAAGTCTTGCTAGTTAAACCGGAACACCTTGTATTTGTCATTGAGGTAATGACAATAAGATCAATGATATTGTAAATGTCATTGAGGATTTCCACCAAGAGATTCTTTGTAAAGAGTGCAGTTTCTTTTGGGGTCAGTAAACTTTTGAAGAAAACGAAACCTTTGACTGTGAGCATACCATTTAATTACATAGTTGATTAAATAAACACGAAGTCCTTTTCCCAGCCATGTGATTCACCAGACCATTTGATTCTTGGTCACACAAGTGAACCATATATTCAAGACATCTTGTGAGTTAAAGAAGGTGTCGACCGGAAGTTTAGCTGTCTTACAGAGGGTCGAATTATTTGAAGGATGTGGGAGTAGAGATTATCTGAGGACCTATTTATCAACTGAAATCTGAACTTCTAAGACGTGGTCGTAACTCGTGTCATGCTGATCACTAGTATCCATTTCCTGGTTGACATTTCAGGGAGGGCCACTGTTACTTACTTATTGTATAGATAATAGAGATATAAGAAATTCGATCATGTTTAATTTATTCAAGTTTCATAATTTGAAAAAAAAAATGAACATAATACGCATTGAGTAGTATCTCTCGGGGAATATTAACGAAAGTATTTTGACTAAATAATTTCATTTGATTCCCAAATTATTCTTACAGTAATGTTAAAAAAAAACATCAACATTTCAATAAAAACTTTTAGATATTTTCATCGTGCAATTTTCATCTTTGAAATACAATCTTGTAAAATAAAGCAGTAAGACGGCAAAAAAACATTTAACTTAAATTGCTTAAGGAGCTCGAGAACCCGAAAAAACTAGTTTTTAATCGTTTTGATGCTAAAAGATAATTTATTATATTAGGTGTAACAACTTTAATGCTCATTAAAATTTAGTTCTATTTCAACTAAAATAAAATAAATTTATTTACATTGCAAAAATCATGTTAATCAGTAAATTATATATAAATTGGCAATAGTTTTAAATGTTACCTAAAACTAAAAACTCTTACCGCAAAGTAAAACGAGAACAAAACTGAGACTCATGGTGAACCGACCCAACTAATTAGCAGAACTGTCACTGATTTTTTCAGGTATTTAAAGCCTTATCGTTTTATTTTATCAGTAGCATGTAAAACACCTTTTCGCTTTCTCATAACCGACTTATAATATCAGCTTAAGAACGTGAGCAGCTCATATCAATTATTCAGAAAATATTCTTAGATTTTTTACTATTTCCCATTACTTTCGTAATATAGAAGATTAGTTTTAGTTTGTCAGCCGTTCCTCAGACCTATCTTGAAGTGTCAAATTTAACGTACATTATAGTTAAAAAAAGAGCAAAGCATTACCACCTGGCAGCAAAAAGACCATGCATGAATTAAATAGATATTATGAAATCAGACAAGTGCAGAGTTATTTGTTTTGTTATTGAACCTGTTTTATAAAAGAAATAATCATCTCAGGTAGCACAAATAACCTTTAAACGTTCTATAAACGTTTTTTAACAACGGTTGTTACAACGTTAATAACCATTTTACAACCTTTAAAAAACGAAGTGTGCTACTTGGGATAATTGCGATTTTGAAGTTTTTTAACTTTTTGGAACAGTGTAAGACGATACAGTAATGAGGTTTAAAAAAAATAACATTAATTTTTTAATTCAATAATCATAATTGCGATTTTGAGGTTTTTCAACTTTATGGAACAGTGTAAGACTATACAGTAAAGAGGTTTAAAAAAATGACATTCATGTAACTGGGAAGAGGAATTTCATACATTTGTTTATAAATAGAAGAGGAGAAGACATTATAGAATATACGGAGAAAACGGAGCATTGAGCTTTCAGCTCTGTTTGGCACTTTTATCAAGAAAAAACATCAGGAAACACTCAAAAGAGTCTTCCATAGTTAAATGTAGTGAGAATTATGTTGCTGTCGTACTACTCACTACAGAGCAATGCTTGTTGTGGTTATTAAAAGTTTGCGCAAGGAAATTTTATAACATTTTAATCTACAAGTACAAGTTGAACGTGAGCATTTTAACCCTTCACTGCACGATTTTTTATATTTTTATGAAAAAAGTCATATGTTACCTTTTAATAACTCTGAGTTCAGGAAAAATGAAGAAAAAAATTTATCTTAAAAATGTGCACCAAAAATGATGTTTTAATTGTTTGTTCTACATATGGCACAAAGCACATAGCATATGCTTTGTAGACCGATAAGTGTAATAATCTACAATGTGCTTTGTGCCATAAGTGGTACAAACAAATTTGCCACTAAGTGTATTAAAACAATTTTAGAACAAAGGAAAAAATGACTAAACACACTTCTAACGGAAATGCAGACACTATTTTTTTCAAAAGCAAGAACTGTAATACCTAGACTAGTACAACTAACTAGTGCATAAACATCACACTAAACTGTTATAGCAATGTTCCAGAAGAGGCGTAAAACTCAGTTTAACTGCATTTAAAAAGTCATTGGAATATATGAGGGTTTATTTGGTTTGTGCCAGATCTGGCACACCGTGCAGTGAAGGGTTAACATTGGCAATTGTTTATTTATATCTATGTCAAAAGTGAAGTCATCAAATTGTATAGTTCTACAATATAATCATTAGCCATCTGTACAATCCTTTTCCAACGATAAATAAGTCATTAAACACCTGTTGCAGTGACTTTTATTTTAATAGTTTGAACAGAGAGTTTTCTGCTGCAATTAATTACGGAAGAATTCTAAAGAGAATGTCACTAAGTGGCTCCTTCACTTTAGAGATTAAGTTAAAAGTCACAAAGGCAATATCTTTACCGAAGGAGATGAAAGAACCCCTTAGTTGCTTTTGCTTAAGAACTATTTTAGAGATTCCTGCTCCAATTGACCGCTCCATTCGAACATTCCACAAAACACTCGTAACATTATTTACAAAAAAAAAAGATGTACATTATGAATTCACACATCTATACGTAAACTATACATGCATGTTCAAGCAGAAGTGCTTAAAATACATAATAGGAATAAGTCGACTCTGCATATTTATTTTTATGTGATTATTAAAGAACTACTCAACCAAACATCAAGAAGGGGGAAAATAAAATGTATTCACTTTTTATATAGAAAAATAGTTAAATAAAAGTCTAACAGTGTTGATGCCCTGCAATAAAAAATGATACTTAAGTTACTGTTATTCCTTTTCCTGGCATCCATGATACTCTATATATTTATGACCTTGAACGGCCCATCAGTTCTTCATCAAATTAAATGCTTATACCAAATGCTCTAGAGCATATGGAGATATGACTAATAGCGGGAAAAGCAGCTTAGTTGGAATGTTCCTTAAATAATACGAAAGAGTACGGTATGTAACACTGCTCAAATAATGTTTTTTCCTCTAAATATGTTAGTTGGACGAGCAATATTATTCATGCCAAAACTTACCTATCTCATTTAGAAATACTCTACAAATAGGAGGATACAATACTACATAATATGCATGAGGTATGCTTGCAGATTATTTTGAGAGTTGGAAATACTAGATTGTAATATAAAGCAAACTACATATTTCCAATATTTTTATTAAAGATTCAAGATAAAAAATTTTTTTCCATTATAACTCATAGATGTTAATATTAAAGCACATGATTACGTACACATACATGTATATCTATATATGGTGTGTCGTGTGTGTGCATGCTCCCTTTAATAAATATGAGTAATTACAAATAATGCTTAGACCGAATATTTCTGGTCAACAATTCTATTCTGTAATGGATGCGTCTGAGTGTGCTTCTTTTATTTTCTTCTTATCTTTCCTTGTTCTTATCCAATATTAATCTTGGACTTTTCCAGACGTATTCACACTTCTGGGTATTGTTCTTTTAAGAATTCCTAAGCCCGTACCTTACACTTCTCCTGCGGGTCAAAAAGCAATTATTCTTATTTTTATGTGTGGTATCCGGAGATTTTCTCGTTCAGATTTTTCTCAGTCTGTTTTCATAACTGGTGTAGATATATACACATAAAGATGCACTTTTTTTTCAGATGCTTTTCCTATTTTACTTTTTATATTTACTTAACAAACAACTTTTTTCTGTCAAATATTTTTATTTGTCGTTTTTTCTTGGACTTTTTTCTTCTACCCAGGCATTGTCTGATGTGCTATTTCGCATAATATTATGCACTTTTGAGTTTAAATAGTGGAATGAATATTATTAATCAATAAAATGCGAAAGATAAATTTTACCTGCTTCCATCAGTAGCTTAACACACCCTAATAAAATTGAAACTAGGATTTTTTAAGTAAGAAATGTTTGAAAAGTTTTGCTTCATATGATTAGGCAACGGTACCTTTCTTCTATGCATTTCCCCCAAAAAATGTCTGGAAAATTTGTGTTGTCACTGGTCAGCCCTGTTTGTGTATTGAGTTTCTGCATTTTTTATTTTATTGCTTCCTCCACAAAACACCTGAAGAAGTACAATGGAAGTTCCTTTTTTTTGACACTTTTACGATAGTTAGGTTATATCGCTCAGCAGTTGGAATCATCGGACACCAATATACGTCATAAGTACTGTTTCAAACATTCACCAATGTTGCATATGCATATGTCATGTAATCCTGCGATATTGTCAAAGTTTTACTGAAATAATTTTAAGCGTTATTTTATAATAAGATTTGAGAAACATGTTGACTACCATAGATCATAATTTTCTGGTAACTAAAAACTTAGGGAGTAAAATTTTATAATCTTTGTTGCCACCTGATTCTCCTTCATAACTACAAACGTTTTTACTTTCGCGTAGCAGATGCAGGGTTTCAAAGATATCAATAATTTACGCAAATAAGTGTGCTTTAATGATTATTTACTGGTCGAAAATCCAACATTGTTTTCTTTCTTATTCAATTTAAGGACACAAGACTCGTAGTTTATTGATGTTTAAAAGGAAAACAAAATTACTTGTAAAAGTAAATGATAAATTTATCATCTTGACGACCAGTGAATAGATGCTCATTTTTATTTTCAAAATTCATAACGTTGAAAACTGAAGAATTTGGCTCATGAAGGCATAACAGTTTCAATTAACCCAAACATTTTGATTTTGAATAACAAGAAAAAATTGCAAATGATACGAAAAGTTCTTCGTGAAATATTTAGATTGTATACTTATTTTTTTGAGAATAAAAACGTTATAATCTTAGTTATTACTTCCGAGAAAATAGTCGAACGTGTTTTTTTTTTTATAGTGCATATCAGTTTTTGCAAATAGTTCATGACTTTTGCTATCATATCGTTCCTTTCTTCTAATATTTTGAAACCAATCGTACATATTAAATATTCTAAATTAATATTCCAATAATTAAGTCCAATCTTTTTATCCTTATAAGACAATTTAATATTTAGTAAAATATGCGACTTAAAATGTTTTGTAATGCTGAAAAACTGTCTAAAGCACGATGAATAAAGAATATTCAAAAAAATAGGAGAACTTTTATTTTTCAGTTGTTAGGAGAACTTAGGAGTTCTATGTCTCTGAAATGATAAAAAGCATACCTTCCCTGTTATCGAGTATGTAATAATAAAATAATAAAGCAAAATTAATTTAAAATAACTGAAAAACACATCGTCTTCTAGTTTTTCTTTCAAAAATGCATAGAAAAGAGTTGTTACTACTTCTAATTATTTGGCTCAGAAAAACAAAAAACTTTATTATTAATTTTCAAATAACAGCTGTTTGATTACATTGGAGGTTAGAGAAATGTTCATTATCTGCTCGATCTACCCTAGCATAAAAATATGCTTAGCATGTGTAGAACAGTACATTATTCAGATTGGATCTGAAGAAAAATCCCACCTGCGGTAATATTCAAGGAAAGCACTAAGATTAAAATTCGATGGTATCGTTTATGTAACATTCAAGACTAAATCTAAGGAAAAACTTTTTTATTTTATTGGACATACAAATTGTTATTTCCGACAATTAAAGTATACGTAATGCAAAAAGCCATTATATGCAATATAATACACCCTGCATTAGCCAAAGAATTTTCCGAAATTTGTTAAAAACAAACATAATTTTCGGTAGAGTTCAAAGTGAAAGTATAGTGTTGCGGATTGATATTACCAGAGATATGCGTTCTCCGCATGAATTTTGGCGGAGAATGATTCCGGCTAATGGAAAATGGGTCATAAAAGGAAGATTACTCGATGTGGTTTCCATGTCATTACCCAAGTTTTGGTCCCGAGTGAGGTTTTATTGATGGCATCACGTAATTTATGAATGCACCTTAGATTGCCAAAGATAAGAGCTGGCTTCATTTTCTGTTTATGTCTCTGATTTGTCCCTTGGATGATATATTTTAATGACTTCTTCCATTTTTTAACATGACGTTCTCTGATTAAAAAAATTATTTTGATGATTGTTATTCTTACCTCGCATCATAATTTCCGGTGAGAAATAATTGTTTACTTTCGAGTTTGTTGATATTATGTACAGTTAGGCTATTTTTGTTTATGTGGCAAATAAAACATGTAACTTTGTCTAATAAAATACGTTAAAATGGAAAACAACTAAAATACAGTTCCATGCACAAACAAATATTTTAGGGATTGTTGTGACAGCGGTGGTATCACATGGTAAAAATTACAATAAATAAATAAATAATTAATTAAAATTGGCATGGGCAAGAGAATTTTTCTTACCGAGTAGTCTGATCACTTATTGTTATTATCGTTTGAACCTTAATATTTGGCACGGGAATATGGGGGAAAGTGCAAAAAGAAATATCTTTGCAAATTAAATAAAATATATACTTAACATGGGTAAGACTACATTATTTAGATTGGATCTGAATAAAAATTCCACCTATGGTAATATTCAAAGAAATCACTGAGATTAAAATTCGGTGATGACTTTTATGTAACATTCAAAAGTAATACTAAGGAAAAAATTATTAGTTTATTGGACACACAAATTGTTATTTCCAACAATTAAAGGATGGGTAATTCAAAAAGCTATTGTATGCAAAATAATACGCCCTGCATTAGCCAAAACTTTCCAAAATTTGTCAAAAACAAACATAATTTTCGGCAGAGTTCAAAGTGAGAGCATATAGTTGGGGATTGATATTACCAGAGATATGCTTTCTCCGGATGAATTCTGGCTGAGAATGATTCCGGCTGATGGAAAATGGGTCATAAAAGGAAGATTACTCGATGTGGTTTCCATGTCATTAGCCAAGTTTTGGTCCCGAGTGAGGTTATATTGATGGCATCGCGTTATTTATGAATGCACCTTAGATTGCCAAAGATAAGAGCTGGCTTCATTTTCTGTTTATGTCTCTGATTTTTCCCTTGGATGATATATTTTAATGACTTCTTTCATTTTTTAATATGACGTTCTCTGATTAAAAAACTTTGTTTTGGTGGTTCTTATTCCTAACTTGCATCATAATTTCTGATATAACTGTTTACATTCGGTTTTGTTGGTATTGTGTACAGCAGGGCTACTTTGGCTGCAGTGTCTATTCGGCAAATAAAATGCGTAGCTTTCTTTAATAAAATACTTTAAAAGGGAAAACATCGCTTCTGCACAAAGACATTTTTTAAGGTTGTTGGTATCACGTGGTAAAAATAATCAAAAAAAGCTTGGACTTGGTACACTTTTTTTACAGAACAATCTGCCCATACGCAAAACACATATTTCAGAAATTCAAACCTTTACTATAGCTTAAACCTTAGCATTTTATACAGGAATATGGAGAAAAGTAGAAATTAATATATTTTCGGATGGAACCATTTGTGCGAGAGAAGTAAAAATATTCCATCAGATAAATGAATGAATAAAAAATAAATAAGTAAATAAAAAAAGCAATAAACAATAAACAAATAAAAAAAATATTATTTTAATTGATTGATATATAAGAAAAATAACTGAGTGAACAATATAGCGAGTCAATGAAAAAACGAATGACTTAATGAAATAATAGATTAGATTCATATTTTAGAATAAGATCTACTATTTTTTGGGGGATTTGAACTTTATCCGCCTTGAAGTGGCATTAGTAAGGGAAGTTTTCATGCACTTTCTTTTTTTAAAATTGAAAAAAAAAAAAGTTTTTTTTAAATCAAATTAGGCCTAAGTTGAGATAAGGGGCACCGGCACATGTGAACATATTATGTAGGGGCAGATGTAAACAGTTATCATGTATCGCACTTGTTTCTTTTATATCTTAAATTAATAATAATAAGTATACAAAAATGTCATTTTTTGTTCACATGTGTCCCCCTCTCCCCTACAAACTGAAGCTTAAAGAAAACATTTAAATGTAAGCTGCAATTAACAAAGTTTAAAATTAATCCGTGAAAAATATTCTGCATCAAAAATGGTTCAAACTGGAAAACTTAGTGTATAAATGTAAACCAGATGGATGGAAATAACTAGAAATAAACTATTAAAATGGTTTAGGCCTAGTTATTTACATCCATCTATGGATGGAAAATTGCATGGTATTTGTATTTAATTATTTATTTATATATTTTTATGTATATATACATATTGATTTAGGCGAGAAGAATTTAAGAGCTAAGCGTAATATAATATCAGTGAAAGCTAAAAGTGTGTCAATTTTAAATACACAAGATTTTACTCATTAGATCATTAGAAGTGCAATTTGCGTGATTTTGTCAAGCGCACAGATTGCATCAAATGATCCATAAAGAAAGATTATAGCAAATCACTCTCATCTCATTACTTGCAAGAATAGTGGTAATATTTTAGGAAATAAGATAAATTGTGTCATTGATGATAATGTATCTTATACTCAGGAAACTCTTACTCTTATTCAAATGAGAAATATACGTTTCTAAACACTTTTCGTAACAGATAAAAAAGAGAAAACGACTTGTTAATTTCCTGTTATTTACAGTATGATATTATTTAAATACTCGCTACTTTTGTGTACATTGATTTGTGTTATTTACATAGAATATAGATAAAATATTGATTTAGTTTGCTGAAGTTACATGATAAGATGCATGTATTAGATTATTATTAATAAAACATTGTCTGTCGAATACTAAAAGATAATTGCTGTGTTTGTTCTAACTGCCAAAGAAATAATGTATATTGTGCCTGAAATAGGTGAATGTATTAGTTAATTTTATTATTTTCAAAATTTTAGTCTTCCATCATTTGAATCTTCAAAAATGCATTTTTCTGTTTGCATCCATAATACAGTTAAAAGCGCCCCTATTTATTCTTCTCATTGTTGCATCTTCTTCAGCCCTTATCCGTTGAATGCTGAAAGGATGTGACACATACGCAAATATACGACGTTTAATCTATGAAAATCAGGTAGTAACCCGATGACTTGAAGCCAAGGAAGGTTGGTGGCTCTTAGTTTCTGATGTGAATCACTCACGATGCAACTATTTTAAATAATAGGGTAAGTGCTCCAGTAGTCGGCCATTTAAGAGATCTTTTGTTAATCTTGGTTAACCTAGAACGTTCAGCTATCAATGCAGCAACAAAAACATCGTAAAACTTTAGAATGTACCTCTGTGATACTGATTCACCAACTTGTTTTGGATATTAAAAAAAAATTATATTATTAATTTAGATATTAAAATCCAAGCTGTTTTCAATACTAGTAAATGTTCCAGTAGTCGGAAACAGAAATCCAGTGCTCGGCCACGTTGAACCCAGTAGTCGGTCATTTCGCTGTCGCCAATCTTATGGGATGTGACTGAATGAATAAGCAAAATTTAACGCGAAATATATATCTACTAATTGCCAGGGCAGCTAGATTAGCTTCCTGCGGCATGTTGATGGATAACGCCCCCCTTCTCTAACTTTTACCTCATTCTGAAGTTATATTATTTGATATAATTTAATATTCATTCGATTTCAAGACATACCACGCACGTGGCCACGGGCACTTCGTGCCCTGAAAGTAGTGAGAAAAATTTCAAGAAACTACTCCCCGCCAAGGCGGCTCGCTAACACACGCTTCACGCCTTTACTCCTATATAAAAAAATCATTCGAATTACTGAGATGCTTCGCGCCTTCAAGATGGTGAGGAAAGTTTCAGTAAGTTCAGCTCGCTCAAAGGAAAAAATCAGACATAGGCAGGAATTCAAGTGAAACACGGACGATCGCAACTCACCAATGCAATCGCAAATTCCAAAATTTGGATTCAAGTGAAACGAATTCACTTGAATTCGACTTACAGTAGCGGTTGCAATATGCGATCGCCTCGAAGCGACTGCAATGGTGTTTCACTTGAATTGGGCCCATAGATACTCAGTTTTTAATATAAGTAGATGGATTTTCAACACATGAATGTTTCAAAATATTACAAGTAACTAGCGATAAAAATACTATGTAAGTGGCCCGCTTATGAGTTTCGTGTTTGATTTAGTTAAGCCTTTATTCAAAATTCACCTTATCATTGTTATCGCTGTTTCATAGCAACCATGTTTCAACAATGGATTTCATATTTCTGTACCTCAGAACCAGACTAACGTAAGTCCATTTTCGTCATTTTTCGGTAGAGGGGAAAAACGATTGTCGAATACATCGTTTCATACCCCTCTACTGAAAAATGACGAAAATGGACTTACTTTAGTCTGGTTCTGAGGTACCGATTTAATCATTTATTAGGCTTAATCGCTTTAAATTTGAATACTTATTAATTGATATCTTCGCTTATTAAAATCGTATAATTACATAAATTGAAAGTAATAAAGCCTAAAAAATTACCTATCTATCGGTACTTGGTTCGACTTTCAGTTCATTGCGTTCAGGAGAAAGAAGCGTGACATATATAGATAGTTAGAAAGAAAGATAGAAAGATAGTTAGAAAGAAAGAGATACTCAGTTTTTAATATAAGTAGATTGGCCCCGCAGAGCGATAAATGTCGAATCTATTCGCCTAGCGCACTAATACTTCCAAAGGAATTCCATTAACTTTTTGAAATTAAAAGTCCTCAGTTCGCTGAGCTGGGAGTCACAATATTGTAGTTTTGTTTTGTTTTTGTAATTTTAGTGCTCTTTAGTACTGAGCAGGTATACCCCCATTTCGTTATTATGAAGATAATTCGTAAAAAATATGTTACGTTGTCAATCGTTTCTTCCGTTGTACACCATCGCTTCATTACAGTAAATTTCATTTTGATGCATCAAAATAAAATGTCTCGGTAAATAGATTCGCAATTTATCGCTCTACGGCGCTAACATTATCAGAATGAAAATTTGAGCTTTTTTGAAGCATTAAAAATCGTCTGAGCAATAATAAAGAAACAAAGTATAAAATAAAATGATTAAAATCTTTTATCGGTACATCTTTTATCAATCGTCTAGAAATTAAAGCTTAAATTTATTAATGCAGAGATGTCGAATTTGAAGTCATTGCTACATTTCGAAGAAAGTAATTAGAACCAGTAGTCGACCTGACATGGCCGACTATTGGAAACGCAGAGCAACTCTATACCCAGTAGTCGGCCACCCCTTTATAAAACAACTGAACCAAAGAACAAGTTTGTTCTTTCATTGCAACATTATGTTATGTACTCCATTACAATAAAATTTACTAAAATGAACAGTAAAATGAAAATAAGAAGAATACTTACCATTTAAGGAAGATATGTCCGTTTAACAAAAAAATAAGCAGAATCGCAAACTAGGATGACGGACACAGTATTTAAAATAAAATGACTCAGTACTTATTCAAGAAAAGTATCAAAAACTTAACTGTCATTGGTTTATACTTAGGAATAGGTAAATTAATGTGTAAATGCTTCATATCCGATTTTGAATTAAAAACATACCAATTATGATCCGTTTTATGCCATTGTGGCCGACTACTGGAGACTGGCCGACTACTGAAGCGCTTACCCTATGTCTAAAAGACGTAAGCTATGCTTAATGTGGCAATTGTTTCAATAAATCTTTCTGTAGAGATTGCATTAGTTGGCATTGCTTTGTTTAGTTTTCTTTAAAATTGTTTCTTTTAACACTTAAATAGGTTAGTTAGTGAACAATTGAACTGGTGCATGTTTACTCCATTTAGAATGTTTCGGTATTTTCTCCCAATGTATTATATGTTACTTGAATTGGTATTTATCAAGAAAAGGCTAAAATCATGCGATTAAAATTTCAGTCCCCGTTCCGAATACATCTTTACTTTCTGCTGTGAATAGGCACTACAGACTACATTGAAGATACATTACTGACAGATCTCACTTTTCTTGTCTAATAAATTATTAAACACTTCAAAATAGGAATGAACTTATGTAAACATTGTTTATGCAATTTATGATCAATTTTCGAGTACAATTAAAGATTTCCGCAACATTCCCCCGAAAAAAAAAAAACATAAAGAAATAACGTACAATTAAATCAAACGACTTCTGAACTTTCATTGAAAACTCTTTTTATATTGTAAAGGCTGACCTTTATTAGATTTTGTACACTGAATAACATGTCTTTTTCGAATAATTACTAGTTGGTACATTGCTTCAGTTTCATTCAAGCTGATTGTATTACAATTTTCCTAACAGTCCTAAATCTTTTAATACGTCGTACAATTTTTGGCATACTACTTCGTAAATTGGATGACGGGGAGAGTATATGGTATCAAAAACTTTAGCTGCGTCATCTCCACAAGAATCCCGAACAATATCTTCAACGCAATTTTTGTAGCCTTGTGTTCCGCTTGAGCATCTATAAAACAAAAAAAAAATCAGTCAATAATTGTTCTGAATACTTTAAAGTAATGATAATTGTAAATAAAAGTGGGGTCAATTATAGAAAATATAGAGAAGAGTACGAATCTCATAACTTAGGAGAATTTATAGGGGGTTAAAATTTACATCAAATGTTTTAGAAAAGTATCCGCGTAAAGTGAACAGGATAAAAAGGAAAAGTGAAAGACTGATTTATATCCCTTTTTATTCAAACAGTAGACGTTTTCTAACGTTTGAAACTAGTTTGTTGTGGCAATCACGAAATTTCTATATTGCAAAAAATGAGATGTTGTTTTTACAGTATAATACTGGCAACCGAGGTTCCATTTTAATGCTGTAAAATGCTTTGTAATAAACTGCAAAATTAGTAGTTTTGCAGTTTAATACTACAAAATTAGAAATTTTAAAGTTTATTACTGCAAAACTAGCAATTTTTGCAGTTTATTACTATAAAATTTGCTGTATTGTACCGTAAAAACAACATTAATTTTTTACAGCGTATGTCTATCTTATAAGTTAAAAGATCTAATGGTATACCGATCCCGTAAACGCTACTACAAAATTCTGATATTTGCAAAAGCAGAAAGATTTCGATGGTTTGAAATAGGTGATCTTAATTCATTGGCGTTGAAATTTTGAACTCAATGTCTGTACAGGGAATTTTTCTACTTGGCATACATGAATAAAAGAGCAGATAACTATTTATTTGCATAGAGTACCATAAAACAACAGTGTTACCAAATAAAATACTCCTGTAAATATTTGTGGAGCGACACCATTTTCTAGTTATTGAAATATTCCTGCAAACACAGAATCAAAGAGCGAAATTTAAAACAATTGTGAAAGCCTTGTTTTAAGTAAGGTTACTATAACTAGGAGCTGACTCGTCAGCCATTTTGTTTCCCACCGAGTGTGCTTGCTGTGTCGTCTGCAAACAAAAACCTCGCCGATTTGAAGATTTATATACAGAAAAATGGGTGGTTGTACTGCAATAAATTGTAGCAATCGCTCGAGGAAGAAAATCCGAATGTTTAGGTTCCCAACATGTAAGGAAAGAAGGAAGAATTGGGTTATAAACTGCCGGCGCGAAAATTGGATTCCGACGAAAAATTCCCAACTTTGCTTAGTTAGTACGCTTGATTTTTTGTGGATACCTTATCTATTTGGTTAGAATCTGTTATGAAGTGTCTTCTTTTTCCCTTATTTAACAAAAAACTGGTCTACACACTGAAACTTTTGATGTAGTAATTAAAAAAACAATACCTTAAGAAATAGCAGGTTTGCCATAAATCTTGGCGGTAAAATGTTTGCCTCACCAATGTTTATCGCCAACCAAATTCAAACACTGTCGTTCTTTTAATTTAGCGAGGAATGCGTCGTAATGAAATGTCTGATTTTTCATTACAACTTCAAACAAATCAAAGCGATGCTTTTATAGCATTAAAAATCGAAATTTTTAAGCAAATAATTGAAGATTGATTTCCTTGGAAAGTTCTTTTATTTAATTGTCATCTTTTGAAAATGCATTCAGGTTTCATGCTCAACTTATAAAATTATAAAAAGTTTTAAGTTGAGAGATTCTTAAGAGTAAATCGTTTCTTTAGGAATCATCAGCAATATAACGTCAGTTCAGAAAGGCTTTTGAAAAAACTAATTAAATTGGGCATCATCTATGTATTAGGTTTTTATTTTTTTTAAATCTAAATTTTATTGTTGAACATTCGTTTATACATTTTTTAGTGGAGGTATTTATTTATTTACTCATTCAGTTTTAGTTATTATAAATCAAAAAACTCACAACCAATTTTGAAAAATACATTTTACTTGCCTTAGAATTCATCCAATTATACAGAATTAAAAGAAATTATTTTGTGAAAATACTTGAGCGTATTGTAAATGCCAAAATTTAGGACCCGTGAATTATTTGAACTTTATATATAGAAGAAACTTTCGGTAAAATTCGCAAAATCACCGATACTTCTTTCTTGTCAAAGTATTTCTTATTAAAGTTCATTTGCATTATAATTCCATGTAAATTGAATACGATACTGTAAAATCTTGAATTTTTTTTCAAAAATTTTTCATTCGTTATTCACGTTTCCAAAGGATAAGACTTTATTTTGGCACGCAACTCGGAAATTTGTTTTTAACGAAATTGTAGAACGCGCAATAAAAGCGATAAATGCGCCAACATAGCAGCGTACTCTTGTTTACATCTGAGACTGTGGGCATCAAAATGGCGGCATAGGTCAGCCTAGAGCCGCTATATAGACAGGCCGACGCATCAAGATTAAGTTTCACCACTTTGGATCCAATTCATTAACTTTTACTTTCAATTTTTCATTGTTGCGAAGTAGGGTTACCAGAAAAATTTTTTGGCACATTGCTAAGTTTTGCCAAATCCACGTGCCGCTAAAAATTGCTCACAGTGAAAAATTACCACAGCGCGATTACTGGCCAGAAAAGACAACCACTCCAACACTTAAACTCGCGCTGGATCCGAAGTGGTGAAACTTAATCTTGATGCGCCGGCTCATCTATATAGGGGCCTTAGGTCAGCCTGTCTTCTATAGGAGCTCTAGTTTTAAGTAGTTACAAACATCTAATTTTTTAGAAAATAGAAGATGACAGCAGATAAAAATTTAAACACGTGAAAGTTTTCTGATATTTTGCCTATAATTTAAGAGCGTAACATTTTCGTGGTATATATATACACTGCTCGACATTGAAAATGCAACACCAAGAAGGAGTGGTCAGAAATTGATGAAATTTGGTAAGAAGACAGAGACAGCATGGAACAATAAGTGATATTTATTTCAGAATAAATAAGCAAAATTTAGAGCGAGGACGGCGTCGGCTCAGTAAGAAGTAGGACCACCGCGGACAGCGATGCACGAAGAAACACGTCTAGGCATGGAGTCAATAAGCCTGCGGATGGTGTCCTGAGGGATGGCACTCCATTCCCTTTCAACCATTTGCCACAGTTCGTCCTCTGAACGAGGCAGTGACAGGTTCTGCAAACGGCGTCCAATCACGTCCCACACATGTTCGATTGGTGACAAGTCAGGAGAGTATGGTGGCCAGGAAAGCATCTGTACACCTCGTAGAGCATGTTGGCTGATTCGAGCACTGTGAGGCCGGGCGTTATCCTGTTGAAAAATTGCATTTGGCAGACCCTGAAGGTAGGGGATTGCCACCGGCCGCAGTACATTATCTACATATCGTTGGGCCGTCATAGTGCCCCGAATACGAACTAGAGGTGATACGGAATTGTATGCAATAGCGCCCCAAACCATTATGCCACGTTGTCGCGCTGTGGGGCGTTCCACAGTTACTGCCGGACTCGATCTTTCTCCACGTCGACGCCACACACGTATGCGATGACTATCGCTGGACAAACAGAAGCGGGATTCATCTGAGAACACTACGGTTTGCCATTCTGCCATCCACGTCGCTCTGGTCCGGCACCATTCCAAACGTTGGAGTCTGTGCTGTGAGGTCAATGGCAGTCTTCTTAGCGGGCGCCGTGATTGCAGGCCACTGCAACCAGTCGACGGGAAATGGTTCTGGTCGACACAGGAACATCCAGGGTACCTTGCACGTGCTGCAGAATCGACGTACAAGTGACTTGCGGGTCCGCCACAGCTTGTCGGTGAATCCGTCGATCCAAGCGGTCTGACGTCACTCTGGCTGCACTTGCACCCCTCAATGCGGCTACATTTCCTCTTTCCAACCATCTCCGACACAGCCGATGCACAGTGCTTGCATCCATGTGGGTATCAGCTGCAATTTGACGTATGGACCAATCTCCCCTTCTCAGTCCGATCACCATACCCCTTGTAAAGTCGTCTATATGTAAAGTCGTCTTGTAAAGTCGTCTAACTGTAAGTCACTATCACCTTCGCTTTAGGCCTATTCACATTACGACCGTTCCTACGGAACGAAGTGGTTTTCCGGACGTGACGGACGGAGGTGAAAATTTTCGAGCATTCACACTAGCTCCGTCCGAAATTCACGTGACGGTATTCTCCCACTAATTATAAGGAGCGCGCACCTGGCGAGAACCAATGAAGTCGCTACCAAAATCCGGTTTGCTATCGGTCCCAACGATATGGATATCGTCGGGGCTTGTTGTCATGGCATATTCGGCTTGTTGTCATGGCAACGGATTTCGAAAATCAGTTTCGCAGCGAAAAATTCGGTTCGGACGGGCGGATCGGTCGTACTGTGAATAGGCCTTTAGCCTGGAGTAGAGGCATGCATTATGGACACCGCAACAGTGATCCTGCGTGATGTTTTCTGACAAGTCTAGGTTCAGTTTGCAATCAGGTTTTCAGCCGATTTTCCTTTGGAGAACCAGGTACTCGTTCCCGCCAAGAAAACATCGTTAAACGACACTGTTATGGTGGTGCAGGATTGTTCTTTTATGGGAGACATCCTAGATTCCAGTGCACCGCTGCATGTTCAAACTGGAACCATAACAGGCCAAATCTATCGGGACGTCATTCTAGATCAACATGTACGCCTGTTTCGGGGCACCATGGGTGCAGAATTTGTATTTATGGATGATAACAGCCGTCCGCAGCGTGCGAACATCATGAATAAACGCCTTGAATCGGAGATACGACCCGTATAGACTGCCCAGCACTCACCAAACTTGAATGCAATAGAGCACGTGTGGGATATGCTTGGCCGGTGAATTGCAGCCCGTCAACTACCTCCTACATATCTGTTGGAGCTTCAGAGAGCATTGATTGTTGAGTGGTGTAATATCCCCCAAGTGCAGATTGATAACTTGATTCTGAGCATGCCTATGCGTTGTACAGACTGTATTACGTCGTTTTGAAGACACATTATGTATTAGCTTTCATAATAACCGCTTAACATTGATTTTTGTGAAAATGATATTTTTTGCAATTTGCTCCAGGGAGTAAAAATCGCAATTATACTTGTAGTCCAGTCACTTTAGCCAAAAAAAAATGTATTTCTTCGGAATAATTTTAACCTAAAGTTTTTCTTCGCACAGAGCTTTGTTATATCATTGTGAGTGACCTCTCAAAAGTACCCGACATTTTGGTGTACGCTTCGACCCTTTGGGGGCGACGACTGGGGGAGAGCGAAAAAAGTTATTTTCAATATATATTAGGCAAGTAGGGTGTCATTTTTTATGTATTTTTTAGCTGAATCGACTGGAAGCATAATAAAGTTGATATCTACATCTAAAAATTAAAAATCTGGTAAACTTTTTAAATATTTTTTGAGTTAGAGGGATTTTATGAAAAATAAAGAATTATTTTTTTTAAGTGTTTTGTTTAAAAAAGTCCGTGAACCAAAATCCGCAAATCAAAATGAGCGAAGCGAAGGACAGCTAGGGGTGAAAGGGCAGGTGGTTTGAATGTTGAAATACCAGTACACCCGTCTCTGCGACTCCCCCCCCCCCCGCCCTCTCAATACAGTCGTCTTAGGGGTCAGTGTTTTATCGTTCGCGTTACTGAGAAGTGCGTTAAATTCTGTGCTCTGTTTTTAAAACACGTGTTCCCTGCGTGTGTATAGTACTTCAAATGACCATGTTGTGTGCAATTTGTGGCAACGCTTTACTGTGTAAAAGCACAAGAGACAAGATGGAAAACTTTCATTGTTCGCAAATAAGACTTCAATTGAACTTCACGTAGATTTTGCAGTAGGGACTATATCCGTAAAACAAGTATAGCAGCATTTAAAAGAAAACGCAATGCTGAAGAAGCAACCTCGTCACCTAGTACTACTGAAACCAGAATGCGAACGGCATCGTATTTTAATTTCAAAGAATGTTGCTTTTTTTGTGGAGACGAAGCTGTTGTGGATAAAGAAAAGAAGAAGCGCAAAGAGTTCCGAAAAAAATAATAAAAATGGTTTCAACACTCGAATTTAAAAATACTGTGAAGAATATGATACAAACAAGAAATGATGATTGGGCGAAAGTTGTTAGCAGCGTATCATTTATGAAATTGATTTGGTTGCAGCTGATGCCAGATATTATGCTACTTGCTTGGTTAAGTTTTCAACGAAAGCATCAGAGGTGACTAGGTCGTCCAATAGAACAGGGTGTAGTTGACGCTATGGATATGATTTATTCCTTCATTGAGACAAATGATGATTGTCAGTTCACCCTTTCTGAACTAAAAGACGTACTTAATGATTTAAACTGGAAGCCTGATGACAAAACTATTAAGAAAAAACTTGCTGAGCGGTACGTTGATAGGCTCGTGATTACCAACAAAAAGAAAGGACCAACTATTCTGTGCTTTCGAGACACAAATTATGGTGTGTTATCCAAAGGGTATGAAAATAGAGGATCTGATCCAGAAAAGGAACGATTGAGAGTCATAGAGAAGGCAGCGGAGATCATTCGTCAAGATATACGCTCTGCAGTATGTGAGGTAGATACATATCCTCCCAGCACTAAATTTTTCTCTGACATCAATGCCAGTGTACCCAAGTCATTGTTGTTTCTAATAGAAGAAATCGTTATTAAAAATAAAAAAGGCACTGTAGAACCTTTACAAAAGAAATTACACTGCTATCTGTCATGCCTGTCTGCAGTTCGTCACCGGTCATTCATATCGCCCCTCCTCCTTGGAGTAACTGCTTATTTCCATAGATACTTTGGTTCCAGACGTCTGATAGACATTTAGTCAAGCTTAGGGTTCTGTACTTCCTACAAAGAAGCCCTTCTGTATGAATCAATCTGTATGAGCAAATTCCTGGGTGGAGTGGATTTATGGAGCTTTTAACAGAACATGAAGAATACTATAAATCACGTGTCATGTACTTACCATTCATAGACCATCCTCCAAGTAATTATGACACAATTTACAGTACATTGCTGTATATTCTTGAAGATGGTTTTAAATATGGTCACACTAGCTGTGTAAGTAAAATTTGACCAACTTCTATTTATTAAAGCAAGGGAAATTGTTGCTTCAGACGATAAAAATTCACGGGTCTCCAAAATAATTGTGAGACTAAGAGGTTTTCACATGTGCATGTCTTTTCTCGGTTCAATTGGCTTTATCATGACTGGAAGTGGCCTCAAAGAAGTAATGAACACTATTTACGCTTCTCATTCAGTTGACAATTGACAAGACATGCTTACTCTCGAGCTGTTAGAGCTCATACACTTTTGCAAATAGCTTTATCTAAAACAATTTTCAGTGCCTTTGACTAGTGACGAAAAAAAATTCATGGACATTTACCTCAAAGAAGTTCATAAAACAACACCTTCATTTTCTGAGGTGGAAGAACTGAAAATCCTTAGTGATGTGAAAAGTAAATTTCAAAATGAATGCTCCAATTTGAAACACAGAGGACCAACTTCACAATCATGGATCCAGTATTTGGATATAATGTTAATCCTCAAAGAGTTTATAAGGGCTGAGAGGATAAGTGATTGGGCGTCATATTTGACTGCAATTAAGAGAATGTTACCCTATTTCCATGCTGCGGGACATTTTTTGTACGCCAAAAGTGGCCACTTGTTTGTTCAAGACATGGAAATGTTAGAATTATCAATGAATGAAGGCACCTTTAAAAGGTTTATGTGTGGATACCTAAAGTTAGGGACTACACTGTTCTGTAGCCTGTGGAAATTGTCATGGACAGTCTTGCTTAAATGCTGCACCAATGGACGGAATCTCTGAAAGTGATGTTATCAGTGGTACCGAAGAAATAGAAGTGATGGACGGGATAGACATGTAATGTACTGAACAGGTTTTCTACAACCAAGAACAGGTGAGAGAAACTATCAACACTTTGTAGTTTCAAAAAAGAAAATTTTTTCTTGTAATATAATGATGTATGTCCACTGTTCTAATGATATTTTTCCAATGTACGTTAACGCTTAACTAAAATTTTTTACTACAAAACATTCTCGGTTACGTATGTGACATATGTGACTTTTTTACATAAAAACCCCTCCTCACTAAGAAACTATTGACTTTATTAACATGATTCTGTTTTCATTCGACTCAGCATGAAAAATACACAGAAATAGACACCCCACTTGCTTATATACTTAAAGCATGATTTTTCGGCCCCCCTGCTTCCCCCCTTAAAAAGGGGGGAAGCGTACAGCATAATGTCGGGTACTTTTGAGGTTTTACTTAGAACGACATGAAAAGGCTTTGTGTCAAAAAAAACTTCGGGTTAAAATTATTCCGAAGAAAAATTCTAAAGTTACTGGACTATTGATAATATCAACATGTGGCATCTGTTTGTGCTATTCATCTTTTGTTTAATAAATAGGCTTCACAAATAAGTGGTATCTGTTTTGCTTTAGACTCTTCTTTCGGCTGAACTTGCATTATCCTTAATTTATGGACATGAGTGAAATTGCAGTCACGAGTTTTTTATTAATGAATTATTAAAGAAAAAATCAATATTTTCCCCTCAATATCGATAAAAACACATCTTTAACAAACTACTTACGTAAAATCAGGCTTAAACAAATCCACATGATCTTGGCATCGACTTCCCACGCCTTCAACTTGTTCATTTACGCAAGAAACATGCTTGAAGTAATCTAAATAAACAGTAGTACATAGTTATGTACAGTAGTTATGCACACAGGTAGTACATTAATTTCTTTACTAACCTGAAGCTATACAATAGTTATCATTTATTAAGTAGATAAATAGAATATTTGGCATAACCCACATTTTAGTGTTGTGAACACTGAATTTGTTATGAACTATATGAGCTACTTAATCCTTATATTATTATCGGATATAAGGTAAAATGGGTGAAGACGCCGTATTGGAGAAATGCTTTAGCATGTGTCTCACCAACAAGCATAGACAAAACGAGCACACCATTTAGTTAGGATGGAGAAGCATGAACACTGAATTTGTTATTAACTATATGAGCTACTTAATCATTATATTATTATCGGATATAAGGTAAAATGGGAGAAGACGCCGTATTGGAGAAATGCCTTATGTGTTTCACCAACAAGCATAGACAAAAAAAAAACACGCCAGTTAGTTAGGATGGAGAAGCATGAACATTGAAAGTATACATAAATATTGGTCTTTGATTTACTGCAGATTCAAGGGGTGTTTTTACAGGGTTTTGTTATTTCTGTACCTCAGAACCAGAGTAACGTAAGTCCATTTTCGTCATTTTTCGGTAGAGGGGAAAAACGATTGTCGATTACATCGTTTTTCCCCTCTACTAAAAAATGACGAAAATGGACTTACGTTAGTCTGGTTCTGAGGTATAGATTTTAGTCGCCCTCTCTCTCTCTATGCTGTATGAGTACCCTAATTAATATTAAATACCTTTGGCTAAGACGCCGTATTTTCTTTTGGGGAACATTCCGTCACTTTTGGACACACCCTAAAGGAAGCACTGGTCCTACTCGAAACATAGACTTAGAAAACCGTACCGAATTTTCGGAGAAAATGTGATGTGATGAAATGCATTGTATGCAGCAGTTGGCGTAAAAACATCGTATACGGCATCTTTAAGAAAAAATTCTTTCATCCTACGGAGGATGCCGAAACGGAAGGGTTTGGCAGTCATTAATTTTCGGCTGTAAGAAAAATTGTTTTTCAAAGCTAAACCTATTTTTTTACCAATCACAAAAGTCAATATTTTGTAGATAAAGGGGATTTTTGAAAATTAAAACCAATACACTATTTTATATAAATTAACGTTGAAAACTACGGCTGTTTCCCCTAATATACCTTATCTTGCTGAAATAGAAATTTCACTTAAGAGAGACTTACATGATAATAATTTGGCTATGTTTTTTTCTGTGAGTGCTGCGACTTTAGTAAGAATGCTAGCAAACTATTTGATACGAATAGATTCTATTATTAAGTACTTTAATTTATGTTTTATAATCAAAATTAAATAGATAGTAAAAGTATGATTTTTCATTGTATTTTATTTAATATAAGCGTTTTATACACCTCGCTTTATATTACTTTTTAACCTTATACAATGTTCTGCAATCTTTTTTTTTAATCCGAACCAAGTGGAAGCTATAACAGTGTTGGATCAAAAAATATTTATTTTAAATTTTCCTTTCATAAATTCCTCGTAATTAATTATTTTCTTAAAGTTAAACATTGCATTACTCTTATAGAAGTTAATGTCCTATAAATGAAAAGCCTATAAATGAAAAGCCTATAAATGTCACATAAATGAAAAGCCTATAATGTTTTTCAAATTATAAAATGATTTCAACACATGTGTCACCTTTGAAACTCTACATACCAAGCTACAATTTTGAAAGAGCATTATTAAAATTGTTCAACTTTATCTTACAAAAAGAATTACACTTGATGTGTGTTGCTGATACGAGGGAAATTCAACATAAAAAGTTCAGTCATAGACAACTATCCAAATAGTTATTAAAAATCATCAATGCTTAGCTACTGCAACCTTTGGGACCCTCACCTTTCTCTTTAAAAAAGTTACTAAAAATATATGAATATGCGAATTAGAAAAAGATCATATTAATATTAAGGACACACATCAGTACTTGTCACTATATCATTCACAGATGTAGCGTATCTGTCATTAATTTATATTAATGTTGGATATGTTGCACGTTTACTTAGTGGTACATTTTTCTCATTGCTTAATCTTGATAATTTGGGAAATTTCTTTTTTTTTTCTGAAAAAGACTTAAAATTGTAAATGAATAAATAAATAAATAAATATAAAAACTTAATGATATTTTTGCAGAAGTTGTCAAATAGTTTTTTTTTTAAATATTATCAGTTAATCTGTTTTAGTTAAACTGTTTCTAAAGTAATATATAAGTTCAAATAGTTGACCACAATTCAGGTAAAAGACGAAATCGTACTGTCAGAAAATATTGAACATAAAATTGGTGGTGAATGATATGCAAGTGATATCCTTTTCAATGCATACATTAAAAAAAATGTGTAAAGTTACCATTGTTAATGAGTGTAACGTTACACAATTTCTGGAGTAAGTAGTTCCGATTTTAAGAAAACTCTAATTGTTAGGGGAAAAATTCACCTAGCCGGTGTAAAATTACACTAAGCAGTAAAACGATTGGGGTTTTATTCAAAGTGCATGCATTAAGACAAACATCGCCACAGAGCTCTTGAAGTCTTATGAACGTAACCAAGATATGACTTTAACCGGATCAGCGGTCAAAGTGTTGCTTTCGCTCTGTACTCGGTAAGTTCGGGTTTTGATCCGATCGTGTGCAATTAAAATAATTTTTGAACTTGTGCAAAAGGGGGCCACGTGGACCTAGAGGTAGAGTACTCCCCTCGTAAGCAAGTGGTCGCGGGTTCGAATCCCGCCTTGCCCATGGATTTTATTTCATCCTCCCTGCCGTAAATCTGTCCTGTGTTTGTCAGGAGGCAAAGCGCATAGTACGCAGTTCTCATGTATGTTGAAGCTGAAGGCTTTTGGAAAACAAAAAAACTTGTGCAAAATTGATTCGTAGTGGTAAAGCATGAACCTGGCAAACATTAAATAAACGAATAATTGAAAGTAATCTTCCAGCCAGATGATTTTTTTTTTTTTTTGTCTTTTGACGGATAATTCTAAATGTTAACTTTCGGAGAAATTGTTGAAAAGTGATGCTGTAGTTACATTACCATCTTGTAACCTTCCGCAAGTGATGTGTTACTTTACACTAGACATATCGGTTATGTTATTCCGTTGTAGTGGAGGCAGCCCTGCTGCCACCGTATGGAGTAATGTTGCAGAATTTTGTTACAGTGTATAAAATAGAAATTTTTCCTAATGTTACTTAAAAGGCAATTTAAAAGGACAAATTGCTCATTTAGAGAAGCAAATCAAATAAATCCGAACGTTAATGTTACATACCTGCACGAAGTTCGTTGGAATTGTCGCACAGCTTTTTGTACAGCCCTTTGTGTCTTTTGATTCCTTCCAGATACAAACCGAAAACTGTTGTGGGACATCGGTCGCCAAATTCAGCTTCACAATCAAGCTCTTTCAGAACTTCTCTAATTACGAAAAAACAAATGTCTGTTAAGATTGTGCTTTTAAAAATTGTAAGCAGATAGATTACTCAAAGCATTATTTCATTACCAATATGGCAATTCCTAAGGGTAAGAACAAGAAACGAGCTTTTTTAGAGAGTTTAATTGAGAAGGATTCCACGTAATGTCCTTAAAATGCAACATTTTTGTGACTTAAAACGTGTTTTGTCATTTCTCTCCCCCCTCTTTTTGTTAAATCAGGGTCGATTTCTTAAAACCACGCCCGTACCAATGTAAATTCTGCAAAATGGTATACATACTACTACAAGTCTATATTATTTTTACTCAGTTCTTCCCCAATAGCATGACTACTACTACAATTTTTAACAGCAATAGATTCTGAGCTTTCCTGAGAAAATGCATTCAGTTCGTACATGCGCACACATTTGCAAAAGACAAAAACATAACCATGTAAATGCATTTGCAAAAACTCTTACTTGCAGACTTCATTTAATGTTGCTTCATCTTTTGGCCACGTGTCTTCAAGCCAAAGTGGCTCTTCTCTACCCCCTGGTAGACACTTTAATCCTTCATCATCGGTGCAACTTGGTGATGCAGCTACGAATCCGAAAGCTAAAGAAATGTTTTTGCGTTAATTTATAAAAAAATGTTGAAAATAATTTACCTTCCTATACACCATCTTAGGATATCATTATTAAATTGACGTTGTAAATGAACTTGTTTTAAACGGCATGAATGATAAAGAAATACGAATAAGGGAGATATGAGCCAATATTTGGAAAAGTGCCAATTTGAGTCCCAAGTGAATTTTCATTAGTATTTCAATAACTAGTTAAAAAAATAATTTTCCCCAGAAAGAATCTAAGGTTCTGCTTTCATTTCATCTAATAACATCATAATTTTTTTTTCTTCAGAAAGTATTGTTTTTATACATCAAAAATCAGATCGGTAACGTGTCCCCAGTAGCATAGCTTAGCATGCAAACAGGTCATGCGCACTTTCTAACTTCCCAAAAAAACGCACTTGCACAAAAAACGATTCTATTTTTACCCCTTTGTTAATATTTACTTCTTTTTTGTTTTAATCGATTTCTGATTTTCTAGACGATGCGAAATAAGCGTGTCCCAAGTTCTGCCGTCAGAGTGGTAACAATTACTTCCGATCTATGTTTAGGCTCCCAAAATCATTTCCTGCACCTATACCACGTGATACTGAGTACCTGGTGGGATGTTTTATCGAATCGTAATTAAAAATCTGCATTTCTGCATCTAAAATTGTAGGTAAGATTTTTTAAAGTGATTTTATAAAATGTGTGTCATTTGAGTCATCAGATCGGTAACACGCTCTAAAATGCTCAGTTTTTATTATTTTAAAAATTATTTTATATATAAGTATAGTCCTTTATTACAAGTGAAAAAACCACGTGTTTGATTTTGGTTTAGTGCGATCGACTCGGAAATAAAAAAAAAAAAAAAACTTTGTCAGTTTGTCAGATCGGTAACAGTCAGAGCGGTAACATTGAAAAACAGCGAATATGTTACCGAACTAACTCACACGTTTCAGAATTATAAAAAGCAAAAATCATAGTTTTTAGCCATATATATTGAATATTTTTGTTCTTAAAAAATGAAAAGCAATGAGTTTTAGTACAATTGCTTCATTTGTGGTTTGTATGACCTAACAATAGAAGTTAGTAAAATAAGAAAAATTAAGACTGCAGAAATTAAGTTAATTAATTATTATTATTTTATTTATTCAATTTTTTGGAGCTTCAATTTTTTATATCTTCGCTAAATAACTAGATAATAACTAGCATGCTAAATTTGAATTTCTGATCAAGATATTAAATTTCCTGCAACTAATTAAAGAAAAGCAAGCAGCAGAGTTGTGTGTTGAAAATGTTGAAGTTGTGTGTTGTTTCAAAACAAAACAAATGTTTTATTAGCTTGGATTTGGTAATCTCATAATTTATTTTATCTAAAAACCTTATCGCTCATTTTTATTTCCAAGAAATGCTTTTTTATAATGAAATTTGATTTTTTAGCCGAATATATATATTTTAATATATATGTTAGGCTAAAAAATCTTAAATCTCTAGTTATCTTAATTCTATTTTAAAAATGCAAGGAAATGATATCATTTTTAGAGATGTTAACGAAGACTGAAAGCATAAACTCAAATATGTAGCTCATATTAACATCAGATCTGTGACACTCATCAGATCTGTAACGGCTTAAAAGTGAGTAACCTAAGGCGGGGGTAAATAACTTCCGTGACCTCCCACCTTTTATTTTCTTGCATTTAGACCCAATTTAGACTTTAAATCCAATATTAGTTTTTTTCTGCAAATTTCTTTTTATCAGAAAACTCCAACTTCAAATTGGCACTTTTCTAAATATTGGCTCATACACATTTCTGTTAAAAATTTGACCATTATACTACGTTAGATTTCTGATAGTTTGTTACTATGTTAAGGGAAGAGTAAACGTATTGTTATTTATTTTCATTTCCTATTATTGTAATTTATTGTTATTAAGTACTTTAACTGAGTATATAATAAGTATTGTAATTTTTATTTAATTTTTATTAAGTATTATTGTTATAATGCATTGTTGTAATGCAATTTAATTTATGAATGATGAAAAATTCTTTCTTTTCCTCAATTTTTTTTTTCAAACAAATGATATATTTATAGTTAAAGTGTAAGTCGGAATTATATTTGAACTTGCGTTGACTATTTATACATAATTTATTACAGTGTGAACTTTTTTTTATAAATTATAGTATACATTGAGCATAAAATCGCTTTTTTGCTCAGCAAGCTATACTTTTCATTTAAAAATCTACTGAATTCCTTGATATAACTCATATTTATTTCAGTGTCATTATTCTTATTAATTTGAAATTTTATGTTCATGCACCGCGTTATTTCAAAGTTCACAATATTTTATTTGTAAGCAAGTTACTTTTTTTTTTATTCTGTAATGTTCTTTTTATTTCTTTTGAAAACGCAATTTTTACAATATGCAATATTTCGTATAGATTTTAATTTACTTTTTAATTATTTTGAAAGAGTTATTTCATGCCCCTAGTGTCCTCAAAAAGAATCAATGATAAAATGAGTGATTGAACGGAACTTCTTACCAAGACACAAAATGAGAAACATATTCCAAACCATGGTGGATGATCGCAAAATATCCCCAAAACTGATTTTTTTTTAGACTTAAGGCATTTGAATGAACAGATTGTGTTATCTCTACAGATTTTTGTGATTCACACTTCTTACTGAGATAATATACAAATTTTAAGCTTATTATCTGTAACCGCTGCTTTCAGCACGTTTTCTTGTGAGAAAATTCACACGCGAAGCATTAATATTTGCTAAAGAAAAAAAACATTACAAGACACTTTTTCCATAGAACAATCTGGAATTTACTTCCAACAATTTAATTCTCTGAATTCAGGGCTGTGTTATTGAACGTGTAAATTCATTGTAGATTTCAGTATTTGTTCATTAAAGAATATGGCGTCAAAAATACATGCAATGTACATTTTTTTAAAAATTCTTGTAGCATTGCATTCTGATTGGAATGCAACAAGAAGCTGTACGGTAGCAATTTAGCTAGGATACACACAGCTCTGTCAATGCAGAAAGAAGTAATGTCATATTTTGTTGACCACTTGACGAATTATCACTCAACGTTTGATTGGCAAATTTTGTTCGCCTATTTTTTAAAGTATCGCTGAGCAGATGATTAATTTGGTGACAAAAATTAGATACTAAAGTGATTGTCTAGTGTCAGGTTGGCAATATCGGAATTCTCGTCGAATAAATGTTAAAATTTTAAGGGGACAGAAGTTTCCTCGAACTTGTAGTGACTGTTAAGGCCCACACCAAACGTATCTATTTTTTCCAGGATATTATTAAATTACACATTTAATCCGCTTATTAGGCATCCCATTTACTGTATGTTTTACTTAAAGAAAAGTTAGTTTAAGAGGAGATTGATTCTTGTTGTATCGATTATTCGATTATTTTTAGAAGTCTTCAAATTTTTCTGATTGGGATCGATTTATTTTTAGAATCGATTTGGGATCGATTATTTTTCAAATTTTTCTGTTTTTACACGTCGGTGATTTTTAAACAGTTAAATTTTAGTTATATTTTAAGTTGAAGCAGTGGCGCAACTAGTCGTTGGTTTCAGGGAGGGGGGGTGTTATATTGAGAGTCGTCACGAGGTTAAAAAAATGGCAGGGGGGAGCAACCCCTTTTTTCCACACTTTGTATGTATGTATGTATATGTATATGTATATACATATTACGAACTTGAAAATGCGGACTTCCGAAATTCTAAAAACCGGATCGCTTTTTAAAGAGTAACAACCTGTGACACTAGAATTGAGCTGTAGTCTTTAAAAAAAATTCAGCAGAAAAATGAAAGGAGGGTCCGGGTTTCGCCCCCCGGAAATTTTCATAAATTATACCTATTAAAACTCCATTTATGACTATCTTGGTGATGTTAGAGGAGAGGATGTTCGATCTCTTCCTAAGTCATTAAAACACAATTGCAGGCCATTTTCAATAATGTGAAAGAAAATGATAGGATCCAGGAATTCTTCCAAGCGATTTTTTTCGAAATTTAAGTTCCAAAAAAGGAATTTTAGACGAATTTCGATGACAACGGGAAGTTCGGAGGCCTACTCCCGGAAATTTTTGACATTTATTTCCTGAAAAAGACGATCCTTAATAGTTCTAGAAAGGAGAGGGGGTGGCAATGAAGTCTCTAACTCTATGATATTCACAGGAGAATCGTACTTTTTTTTTCTTGGATTTTTTATATTTTTTCATCTTACTTATGCATTTTTTGGACTAGCGTTTCGAGGAGAAGGGGGGGGGGGGTTGTCCCCAAAACAACCCACATAGTTACGCCACTGTGCTCCAGTTCAGTATGGTGCTTAGGACGCTATTAGAAACTGAATTGCTAAAGCTGTAACGTTATAAGCAAACAATACATGTTTTAAATTTATGTTTTTGAATTATTTGAATCAACTATTTTTTTGTATTATTGAATACTATATTAAGATACTTAATACATACTTTGGTTATAGTAGGGATATGTATACAATTTGTAGCTCGTAAACATATATAAACAATTAGATCTATAGGCTAGTATGTTTCTGTGACATACCGAGAACTGTTAAAATGCGTTTAACGAAGTTAGTTTTTTCAAAACTTTTTCGTTTTCTAAATTGGATCTCGTTGTTTTATCTCCGATATAACATCTCAAAACTTTATTGTCCACCTCGCTCTGATAAAATAAGCTTCGTTGTCCTCAGATCTTCAGCAGATTTTCAGATCGTTATAATCGAAAGTATCTGCACAAACTTAAATGGCATGGAGTAACGGAAAATGGGCTATAAAACTAAGATTATTTGAAATGGTGGTCTTTATCGTTACTCGCTATGAATCCGGAGGGATATTTTATTGATGGGAGAGTATAATTTATGAATACATATCTCGTATTTGTTATGAATTTTATTGAATAAGCACTTTTATCTAAATATATTATGATTGATAGATTAGAGTAATGTATTTTTATGGGCATATGACTGATTATACCGCTTTTGCGTAATTTGAAATATATGTTGTAGTTTCCTTTACTTAATACAGTGGTTGGAAAAACTACATTTATTTTGTAGCGAACTACAACTACAACTACTTTGTTATAAATGTAGTTAACTACAACTACAACTACTTGTTTTTAAATGTAGCGGCTACAAACTACTTTTAAATTGTAGTCGCTACTTCGCTACTTTTTAAAAAAATTAAAAAAAGCATACACCGTTTGAGGACTGACCAAAAAATTCGAAAAGTGGTTTTACATTAATAAATTAACTCATTTGAATATGGAATAGATCTAGGAATTGTTTTTGAATTTATTTGTTACTTTTCCTTTTTGTTCGTTTTTTTTTTTGCTAAAATTTGTCCTTTTTAAACAATTTTTACGAATATTTGCCGCAAGAAAGGATTCAAAAGTTAAAAGATTAAAAGAATTCAACCTTCATTTTTTTTTTAATTTCTTCCAGGGAATCTTTAGAAACATATTGAAGGATTATAAAAATTATGATGCCAAATAAACCAATGACATCAAACAGACAGAATGTATTTCGTCAAAATGATGTATTTAAGGATCAGCTCGAAGTTTTATAATTCTTATTTCTCATTACGTCCGCTGCAGTACACGGGCAAGATTTGCACCAGTCACCTTGTTTTTTTTTCCTTCGTTCTCTTTTTTTTAAACTTTTTTTTTTCATTTATTTTTTTTTTTAATTTAAAAGTAGTTTCCAGAAATCGCTACAAACTACTATTTTTTTGTATCGCGCTACTCACTGCTCTACTTTTTTAAAAAGTAGTGTGCTACACTACAAACTACTAAAAAATGTAGCTACTACAGTAGTTTCGCTACATGTAGCGCGCTACTTCCGACCACTGACTTAATATAATAAATGAAGCTCTTAGCATAAAAATCATTTCAATCCATTCTTGGAAAAAAATACAGGAGAGACGAATGCATTTTGTACTTAGCTCATACAACTGCCCAGATTCATTAATTGAACTCGATTTGCTTTTGTAGTAGTATTTCATTTTTGTTTTCTTTTTTACTTCCTTTTACATTTTTAAGGAATATTGTAATCATAAAATCTTTTACACTCAAATTATAACCTGAGTTTTCACTTTATTCAGTCACAAATAAATGCCGAGTTATTCTTTTCATCCCGTCCGTTCGTGCATATGTAGGGGAGTGTGGGGTAAAGGGACAGAGCGGTGCAAGGTGAAATGTAAAAATATTTTCAGTTTACAGCGCCACCGATCGAAAAATATTAGAACTTAATTCGTAAACATATAGTTGATCCAGGCAAAAAATACATAGCTCTAAAGATTTGCAAATAAAACAATCATTTTCAAAATTTAAATTTCAAATTGTAAAATTTATGGATTATCAAAAATATTTCTTGCTATTACAAAATAATAAAGCTCTTGTGATTGTCATTTCACGCTTTAATTGAGGTCTACTGATGCCTCGTGCCCTATTATTTTGTTTATTTTTAGGATATTTTGATTTTAAAATTTCAGTGCAATTTGTCAAATGCACGCTTGAAATTTGGATGGGGGGGGGGTCATTCCATGAGAAATCATCCAGGCCATGACATCCACCACCTCCGATTTTAATAAAATTTGCAGCAGTTGGAGACTTTTTGATGCTGATAACAAAAATACTACTTATATTGAGATAAGTGAAGGGGTTGAAAAGTTATGGTCCCTTAAATATTTTGCTTGGTGGCTCATTTGCCGCCATTTTGAATGACATATACATTTGTACAAACGGCTGTAACTCTTTAACAAATAGTCGTAGAGCATTCAATTTTTTTTATTTTGTTCATAATAGTGTAAGCTTTAACTTGAATTGAGTTTAATTGGTATATCTATTTTACATTTTTTCCTCCGAGTGTTTTCTTTCAGTTTTTTGACTCAAAAAATGAAGTAACTTTAACAGAAAATTACTCACAAAACTCCACCTTCGATTTCAACCAAATTATGTGCTCAGGTACCTTTAAATATGTTTTAACACCAGATAAAAAAATCTCGATGGGCCATTCATGTGATTTTTTTTCAAACAGAATTTTTTAATTTTCAGTCAAAAAAAAAAAAAAAAAGGAATCATTTCAAAATAATGTTTATTGCATTCTGTATTCCACAATATGACAATTACTCCCCCCCCCCCGAAAAAAAAGAAAGTAAAAATCCGATATATGGCAATTGAGGAGACTTTCAACATTAATATAACCACCAAAATAAGAACAAGTAATGATTTATTAGTCAATAAAGGCATTTCGTTCTTTAGAGCCCTAGCACACTCGTTATACATTAAATGTGCTACTCAAAAATTAAAAAAGCAAGTGAATAACATTATTATTGAAAATACTTCATATAAATAATATAAATTGTGATAAAGACATCAGACTTATAAAAGAATATCTAATGTTGCAGAGATAAAAGTGAAAGAGGAGATAAAAGTGATGCACAAATTGCGAAGTGCAAAGATATAACAGCAAATTTTAGCTTCTTTAGTATTTCATTAAAGATCATAGTTATTTTACTAAATCTAGATTTTTAAAACAGTTTTTTAATTGTTAGAACAGAAACGTACTTTAAACGTTCCACCTCTAAATAGTTATGTTGCATGTGTCATGAACTCGAAATGGTTTTTAGGATTTGTTTCTGAAATTAACATGAAAGAAGATGATGCAGGCTATTAAGTTATTGCATCTACATGGCTCAGCAATATCTTACTTTCGGCCTGAACGGGAGAACTGTACTGTTCCTTTGAGTCACATTCTCTGTTATGTTGACGTAAGTACGAGAACTGGAAAGACGTATAAACTTAGTGAAAGTTCTAGTGCTTAAGTGCACACCAAGTGGACAAGATATGTTTCTGAACTTGGTAAACTCTAATTTTGAAAACTAGATGAACAAAAATTATTGCTTTTATTATTCATATGTATTTGATAAAATATGTGTTTCACTGTTCTAAAAATCTGGATGAAGTAAAATAACTATGATCTTTAATGATGTACTAAAGAAATAAAAATGTGCTGTTATATCTTTGCACTTCACAATTTGTGCATCACTCTTATCTCCTCTGAAACATTAGATATTTATAAGTCTGATGTCTTTATCACAATTTATATTATTTACTAGCTGCCAGGGCAGCTAGATTAGCTTCCTGCGGCATGCTGATGCATAACGTCCCCCCTCTCTAACTTTTACCTCATTCTGAAATTATATTATTTGATATAATTTAATGTTCATTCCATTTCAAGACATACCACGCACGTGGCCCGGCGTTGCACGGGCACTTCGTGCCCTGAAAGTAGTGAGAAAAAAAATTTAAAGAAATTACTCCCCGCCAAGGCGGCTCGCTTACAGGCGCTTCAAGCCTTTACTTTTTTCCTATATAAAAAAATCATTCGAATTATTGAGGTGCTTCACGCCTTCAAGATGGTGAGGAAAGTTTTAGTAAGTTCAGGTCGCTCAAAGAAAAAAAGCAGACATAGATACTCAGTTTTTAATATAAGTAGATGGCTCTTCAACAAATAAATGTTTCAGAATATTACCAGTAGCTAGCGATAAAAATTCTACGTAAGTGGTCCGCTTATGAGTTTCGTGTTTGATTTAGTTAAGCCTTCATTCAAAATTCTCATTATCATTGTTATTATACTGTTTCATAGCAACGACGGTTTGCAAGAATGGATTTCATATTTAATCATTTATTAGGCTTAATCGCTTTAAACTTGACTACTTATTAATTGATATCTTCGCTAATTAAAATCGTATAATTATATCAATTGAAACTAAAGAAGCTTGAAAAATTACCTATCTATCGGTACCTGGTTCGACTTTCAGTTCATTGGCGTTCAGGAGAAAGAAGCGTGACATAGAAAGATAGAAAGATAGTTAGAAAGAAAGATAGTGAGAAAGATACTCAGTTTTTAATATAAGTAGATATGAAGTATTTTCAATAATAATGTTATTCACTTGCTTTTTCAATTTTTGATTCGCACATTTAATGTATAACGAGTATGCTAGGGCTCTAAAGAACGAAATGCCTTTATTGACTAATAAATCATTACTTGTTTTTATTTTGGTGGTTATATTAATGTTGAAAGTCTCCTCAATTGCAATATATTGGATTTTTACTTTCTTTTTTTTGGGAGAGGGGTAATTGCCATATTGTGGAATACAGAATGCAATAAACATTATTTTGAAATTATTCCTTTTTTTTTTTTTTTGATTAAAACTTAAAAAAATCTGTTTGAAAAAAAAATCACATGAATGGCCCATCGAGATTTTTTTTATCTGGTGTTAAAACATATTTAAAGGTACCTGAGCACATAATGTGGTTGAAATCAAAGGTGGAGTTTTGTGAGTAATTTTCTGTTAAAGTTTCTTCATTTTTTGAGTCAAAAAACTGAAAGAAAACACTCGGAGGAAAAAAATGTAGGGTGAGTTCTGGTAAGTGCGTCCACGGGGTAAGTGCGTCCACTGGGAATTATATGAACACTGTTCTGAAATGGCTTCTGAAACACATCGACTATGTTTAATAACTGTCTAATGATAATTTCAATAGGTAGAATTCATGCCTGTATTCAATAGACGAAACACAATCAGAGACAACTTAAATGTCTTCAAAAAAACTCTAAAGTAAAGATTGAGAAGGTTTTGTTTCAGTTTCTCTTGTAGTCAGCAATTGAAGTCAAGAAATGCAAGTTGTTTCTTTTGAGTAATAGCTACTAATAACATACATGGGCTATTTTGATCAAATACTTTTAGTAAAATTTGTTTATATGACGGTACGCACTTTCCCTTTCTTTAAAGTAAGGTGGGGGTAAGTGCGTACCATTTTGATGGGGCAAGTGCGTACCACTATCATGACGCATATGCGTACTATTATTCGGAGCAAGTGCGTACCATTATGATGAGGCAAGTTTGTACCATTACGTGGAAAATTCGACTCTCGTAATTCACCTTTAATTTTGCTTATAACTCTTTTATAAGCCGATTTTAAATCCGACGTCATTTCCATCAAGTGTTTATATTTACATTGAATGCGGCGTAAGATTTCAATTTTATTCAATATCTCTGAAATAAATTGGCTTTTAATTATCAGTTAGTACATTTTTCGTTGAAAATAGCGATCATAAGCTATACTTAATTTAAACCAGAATCACAAATTAAGCAATGAAATTAAGTGAAATACTTAATGAGGAACCAACTGATTCAAAAAACGAAGGTGAAATAATGAATAAATTATATTTAAGAAAATTAAGAACACCTTGTAAAAACTTTCAATGTACAAGAAAAAAAAAAGTACAAGTATCATAATCATGATCAATTATTTATTTATTTATTTATTTTTTGCTCTTTATTTTGTGTTTTCTCTTACTTCTACTGATTCTAATAAGAAAAATATTAAAACTAGAGATGGAACGAAGCGGCATTTGGCCGAAGCACCGAATACCGAAGCTTCAGCCAACCAATAGCCGAAGCTTCGACCGAAGCTTCGGCTGGCGCACATATTGAGGTTTTTGGATTAAATGCATAATAAATGCGTAGAGTTTTATACTTTTCTCCATATGCTTTAACATTCTTAATTCTTAGCGTTACACAATATTTTCAGCTTACTGTGGCATTCTTAAATTGATTTCATTAATTTAAGTTTATTTTTATTTTGGTTGTTTTTATTTTAATGTTCTTAGTATTACACAACATTTTCAGCTTACTGAGTCATTCTTAAATTAATTTCACTAATTAAAAGTTTTCCTGTTTTGTTTTGCTTTGTACTGCTAGTACAAGAAAAGACGACATTACTATTTTTGTATTGCAAATTAGTAGTAGGAAGCTCTATTTGGAGCATAAGCTCAGTGTGCAGTTCAGTTGATGTTTTATAATAAAACAACTGATATGATCATGTATTATATCATAGAACTACCCAATCTATTACTATTTACGTTGTGTTATATATTATAAATATCTTAATATTCTTAATGCAAAATGCTTCAGTTTTTGGTGAATTTGAAAAAATAGTAACATGCATTCTTTTTTACTTGCATTTGGTATTTATTTTAAGAGGATTATTTAATAATGTCACAAGTTCAAAGAAACTATTCATTCCAAGGTTGAGTTTTGTCAAAAAAAGGGGGGGGGGGAGAATTTGGTTTTTTTTACATCATAATTAAGTTGTGTGACAAATGATAAATGAGCAGGTATTATTCTATTAATTCAAGTATAAATGACGAATCTTTTTAAAGTTAATCAACTAATCAGAATTTATTCTTTTTTAATTATAAATACTTAAAATGCGGATCTTGGGTGGATGTGTGCTACTAATGGACAGGACCCCTTCCTCATATTTTGATTTATACAAAAATAAACAAATAAGATGTAGCTTTAAGTTATGTATTAACAATTACTTACTTGTTTTACTATATCCTGATTTTGTTGTTTAGAATCTTGATCAATGAAATACATAATAAGTTAATATATGTTGATAGATTAATGCATATCTTTAAAAAACTGAAATTGTGTACCTATAAATTTCAAAAAATATAAAATTTTAAAAGAAAGTAATTCAGGATGCATAATAGTTGCACATCTGCCCTTGTACACATAAGAACCATTACCATTGTTCAAAGTTTCAAAGCTAGAAATCATTGAAAATTACTCAATGCAGTATATTCATATAGCTTTTATTTTAAAACTAAAGTTTGAACAAACATAACCAAATGCAATATTTAAAATAACATATTGTTAATAAATATTTTATTAACTATTGAATGCATTCTGGCTTCAAATGTTCAATACGCACATATTTTTAATTGAATATAAATTTCTATTATGCTTTATCATGAGGAACAATTTTGAGTTAAAAAGACTATCTTATGTGATAACAATTGTAACAGAAAATTTGCTGCATAAATTTCAGGCCGAAGCAGCCGAATCACAACTCATGCTTCGGCCCGGCCGAAGCTTCGTTCCATCTCTAATTAAAACCGTATTTATTTAAAAAAAAAAAAAAAAAAAAAAACGAAGTGTTCACTCAGGTCACCTAACGATCTACCATACAAATAGAATTAAAGAAAATCACAAGGGTACGCACTTACAACAATGCTATTGGACGCACGTATCTCATTTTACATTTAAGAAGTGGTAAGTGCGAACCCTGGCTTAAACGCCGACTGTTTAATGTATTAAACCAAAATAAACTATGTATACTATAAGTAATTATTACTAAATAAAAACAACTTACATTTGCTCACTTGGTCTTATTAAAAGGACAAAGGAAGAATCACAGACACAACTCTCTCAAACTTCAAATCACAGTTGTTCGTAAGACACGTGGGATATCACTGATTACGTTTCATCCATGCAAGCAAGTGCTGATCTCTAGTGTTAGGAATTATCCCAAGGCAACTACCTAACATATTTAATATGTGCCAGAAGTTTTTTTCCTGCTCATATTCACATAATTTAGGGTGGACGCACTTACCCCGCTAGGTAGGGAAAGTGCGTACCTTAGAATAGGTGTCATAAACTAGGTCACAAAACCTATACTTATGGTTTATTTGACACATTATATGCTTGAACATCTTAGTAAAGGATCTGGAAAGAAAACTAAAAAAAAATTGTGAGTGTACAAGATTTTTCAACGAAGCAGCATCCTTGAGAACATGAACTTTGAAAAAAAACGGTACGCACTTACCAGAACTCACCCTAATATAGGTATACCAATTAAACTCAATTCAAATTAAAGCTTACACTATTATGAACAAAATAAAAAAATTGAAAGCTCTACGACAATTTGTTAAAGAGTTACAGCCGTTTGTACAAATGTATATGTCATTCAAAATGGCGGCAAATGAGCCACCAAGCAAAATATTTAAGGGGCCATAACTTTTCAACTCCTCCACTTATCTCAATATAAGCAGTATTTTTGTTATCAGCATCAAAAAGTCTCCAACTGCTGCAAATTTTATGAAAATCGGAGGTGGTGGGTGTATTTTTGATATTTTCTGGATGATTTGATATGGAATGATTTTGGCGCAAAGTTACGTAGCTCATTTGTTTATTTATTCATACATTCACTTCTTTCCGTGTTCCTTCTCTATTTTATTTTCTCATTTAATTTTTCTCTTGTATGTTATATTTCAAAAATATATCATTTTTGACTTTGCCCCATTCATTTTTGAGGGAATTTTTTTAAATCTTTTTTTGAAAGTACAAATTAACAGCCAGAAATAAAAAAAAATATTTCAACGATAGTTTGATTACAAAATACATTATTTCGTCTCTATGTACAAAAATTTTCAGTACAAATTTGAAGTTTTCAATTTGTTGATTTTGAAACAGTTAATTATATTAATCCTTTCAGTTTGCCCATATTCCCCTACCTACAATAGTATGGAGAGATGAAATATCCATTTTGATCATACCCGAGTTTCTTGTTACGTCTGTGCATATGCTTGTATCTTGAGTAAATCAAAAGCGTCAGGCATCATCGTCCAGTTTACTCTATAAATGCAGTGACAAATTGGAAACATAAAATTTCAAAAGTACCGACTTTAATGAAGGGACTGGAAATAATTTTAAAACTACTGATTTAAATGAAGGAATAATGATCGGGAGTTTAATTTCTCCATAAATTATCCTGCATCATTTTGAGCGTGATATTACGGACATGATGAATTTAAATATTTCACGAGCATACACCCACCGGGCGTAAGCGTGTTCTTTATGTTCAGAACCACTTTAAGTATACTTTCAAAAAAGCTGTTTTGATGTTTGCATTTATTTTAGTGGCTTCTAACATGCTTTAGACTTAACACTAATTTTATTTTCTTCTCAAGTAAATCTTAGATTTGGAATTGAAGCAGTGCGAAGCAAAGGGATGAAATTAGATTTTTTGTAAGTTAATATAATAACATAGGAAAAAAATCACATAGTACACGAGTTTGCAGAGGATTCTTAATCAACCTGTATAGTCTAATGAAATTTGCTTTCTACGAAGCATGAGCTGCATCATATAAGATTGGTTCAAGGGAGTGGTACACTGGGGTAAGTGGGCTACCCCTTTAAACTGAAACAGGCATATAGTTTTTGTACTTTTTTCTACTGATCAGGTTATATTTTATCAGTGTCCCCTCATAATAATGATGATTTTAAAATGAAAAACATTTTTGATGAAGCAATTTCTGAGATGAAATGAAGAGCAATGATGCAGTCCTAGAAGGAATTGATGGTTCAGCTACAAAAACTGAAAAGCTGGTAATTATGTATTTGGAAAACTTGCATCAAAGAAAACCGTGAAATATTATGAGGTTCTAATTTTAGAATATGATTCAAATAAAAAACAAAATACTGCTAAATTTGATAGAAAGAATGGAAATACTTTTTATTGATTTGATGAAAGTGATGTTAGAATTATAACTGAGGATGAAATGATAATGTTTCTCTCTCAGTTCAAACAGACGCTGCCATTAAGTGTTTCCATTTTTTTTGACAACCATTATTATTATTTTTTTTTTATTCTACCAAAACTGATCTTAATTGACTCTACTATGTTTATTTAACACTAATTTATGTGTAAAAGCAAAAAATATGCCTAATAGCTTTTAATGAATTTCACAGACATAATTGTTTTGTGTTAGGGCTGCGACATCGATGTCGATGTTTTGGAAACATCGATGTTTTTGCAAAAGCATCGATGTTTTTACCATTGATGTTTGAGGGTCGATTGTTTCCAACATCGATATTTTGGGTTCGATGTTTTCTTCGATGTTGATGTTTTATATTTCAGCAAAAAAAAAAAAAAATCATCAAGATATGCGGCCAAAAGTTATATCGTTAATCAGCCGCTACACTATTAATCTCGTTGGAAAAAGTTTTTGATAGTTACCATCGATATTTTAAGGTCGATGTCTTTTAATAATCACTTTTCGCGTTCGATGTTTTTTTTTTCGTTTCGATGTCTGTTTTATACTTCAGCAAAAAGCAATAAAACTATGAATAACAAAGATTCATCTTTAACAGTTGCAATATCTATCGTACTTAAATAGTTTTTTTTTAATTACTACCGATGATTTACGGTCAACGATTTTTAAACATCGTTGCTTTTGTTTTGCTTTAAAATCTTTTTTTCGATAACGGTGTTTTAAATTTCAACAACAAAAAAAAAGTTTCATAAGAATATGCGATAAATAAAAGTTATACAGTTAATCAACAGTTGAAGTATCTATCTCACTGAAAAGTTTTCTATAACTGACATCGAAATCATACGGTTGATGTTTTTCAGGGGCAAAAGATAAATCTAATTGAGTGAGATAAAGAGGCGCAATGTATTGGGGAGTTACTGTATTACTGTATTCTTAAATGTGAAAGTAATTTTTGTAAAAAAAGATCGATGTTTTGAAACATCGATGTTTGAAAACATCGATATTTTTTGTCGATGCATCAATATCATCGACGTCTTAATTTCGAAACATTGATGTCTTGAAACATCGATGTTTTGCCTTCGATGTCGCACCCCTATTTTGTGTGTATTCCGCTATATAATTTTCTGTTTCATACTCATTTAAATGTAAGTAGATATCTCGTTAATGGATACATTTATAAAAAATATTTCCTACTAAACGTTTACATACTTTATCAGGTAGGACCCGTAAACCCCCTTTTTAGATATGCTCACTTTAAATATAAATACATGGGGGGTGGCCCACTTACCCCTTCCTAGATGGTAAGTGAGTCCCCCACGTCATTTTTTAAAGAATACGATAGTTAAAAATATTCAAAGAATTTTCTTAGTAAATAATGCTGAACTTGTGTTCATTAATAATATCCGAGATGAAATAAGTCAACAAGTTTAAACTGTTTTGCTTTAAAAGTGTTGTATAAAGCTTTAAAAACGAACTGTTCTAAAAAAGGGACCCACTTACCCTTAGCAACCTTAGCACCAGCTATGATGATGCCATATTTTGTCCCAAAACATAACAAGTATCTCCAACTATTTTTACTTCTTTTCTCCAACTTTTTAATTTTAACATTTACACCTTTTTGCTTCTAGGTATTCCAATATATGCTGAATCCACTTTAAAACCGAATATTGATAGTAACACATTGCGTTTAGCGTTGCATTGATAAATCAAATGGTAGCACCATTTGAACATATTTACGTACTTTAAAACTTGAAATTTAATCGGATCTCCCAAGTGGAATCCGTTCTTTCGTTTAAGTACAGCTTCAAATAATCACGTTAGTTACTACAAATGTATTTTCGCTGAAATTCTTTAAATATCACTTCAAGTTCCTAATCAAGCGAGGAATCAAGCACAATAAGTAGGATTTATACGAGTAACAGAAAACATTTTTTACAGAATAATGCATTTTCCAATTTAATGTACCTATTTGATAACGAAAATAAACTATAGTTTGAATGTTTCAAGTTCATTCGACTGGAAACATCATTTCGAACAGAACAAGCAATTGTGATTTCATTTTGATTAGCCTTACAAAATTATTTTAATTCAACTGTTTTGTACCGTGAGAATAACACCATTAGGGAGCTGATATTTTGCGATGAATAATAGAGGAGATTTGACTATCCAAAATATCTTGACAGATACAATGTGATGCACAAGTACACTGCGATGCAAAAGTTTAGACAAACGGCAAATAAGTGATTAAAAAGAAAACTATTCAACGAAATGCTTTCGGATTTCTACTGCAGGTACACAATATGGTCCCAAATACGTGTCTGGAGTTCTTAAAACTATAACTGGAATCAAATTTTGGATATTACAAAAGACATTTTTTTACATTGTTGCAAAAGTTTAGACAACTAGGTGACCCGTGCGGAATTCCGCAAAAAAAAAAAAAAAAAAAAAAAAAAAAAAAAAGTAAAATCTTGTACGTTTGCACGACATCGCCGACGTCGACGACAACTGCCGTCGTTCTGACAACTTTTCAAAGAGATCAAAGACACGTTCACTTTTACAACTACTACAAAAGTGATACCCTATATTTAAATCAAATACCCAAGGCTACTACTAAACTAAATACTAACGTTATCGCAAAACTACCATAGTATTTTGAAACGGAACAGGACATATCCGCCGCAAATTTTATCCCCCTTTTTTCCGCATGGGACATTTCCGCCGCGACTCCTATTTCCCCTCTGACTGGCACAGGACAAATCCGCCGCGCCATTTCCAAGGGTGAGAAAGGGGTTACTGGTTTTAAATTTTCATTCTTGGCGACACATCTTCATTTGGCGACAAAGACCTAATCAAAAAAGCGGAATTTATTCCCGGACTACTTATATTAGGTGGAAAATTGCAAAGAAGTCAAAAAAAAAAAAAAAAACACAATGCAGTGTAAATCAATTTAAACTTCGCCTATTTTACTTTGCCAAATATTACACTCTACCAGCTCAATCGGCGGATTTGTCCTGTCGCACAGAAACGGCGGGGAGAGACGCGGCGGAAATGTCTCATGAGGTGGATGACAGAGATAAATTTTGCGGCGAAAATGTCCTACGTTGCGGCGGAAATGTCCTGTGCCCTTTTGAAACAATAAAAGTTACAATTAAGGTTTACCGAGCTAAGCCTTGGCTTGAAATGTCGCATTTAAAATTGATTTAAACAACAATGGTATAACGATTTTAACAGTTGAGCAAAAAATTTAACTTTTTCAAACTTCAATCGCTTATAAGTCGCTTAAACGTGGATTTTCGAGATTCTCGTTACGCGGTGCTAGCGGAGAAACGTTCTAAAGAACGCATTTTTTTTAATCTTTCGAATGAAATCAAAATGGAGACGATACGACAATTATTTCGCTAGATAGAGTCAATTTTGTGCCCAAAAATTGAAGTTCGAATAAAAAACGAACCGACACTTTTTAGGGGGTGGGTCTAATTTTCGTCAATAGCCCGCGGGATAAGCTTCAAAATCATAAATTTTCTTGCAATTCGATAAAGAAATGAGCGAGTTTCGGCCGGGTATAGGATTCGGCTTAGAGAAATAATATATGGAGATAGTCAGATTTTATGCAAATATCCCTAGAAATATGATTGGTGGAGGAAATGCGGGACTGTATTATTCATTTATAAAGTGCAGAGATTGCTGAATAAATAATTAAAATATCAAAAGCTCTTTAGTTCTCATGTAAAGAAGATGAGAAAGTTTGGAAGCCGAAATTTGAAAATGAACCTATTTTATTAATTTTTTGTCTTTTAAATCGTCTCTAGTGTGGTAGTACATTGCTTTTTACTTTGTGGAGAGCAAATTCAGACATGCGTATCAATCAAAAAGTCCATGAAAAATTATATTTCTTAAGGATGAAGGAATTGAAAAAACGGCTCAGACTGACGATTTGCCCCTTAATCCTACAAAACTTCAACTTGGGTCAAAAACAGCATGTGACAGCATAAGTAGATGAACAACTGAATCGGAATGCATAAGAAAAACAAAGAATTGTGTTTAAGCCTTTTTGGACAGAGTGTCCCAAATAACCCTGATTTTAATGGTAAAAGCAGCACAGCATATGATCATTGGATATTTCTCAAGTCCCGTGAAAAGAATTATAATCCATCTAGGCCATTCCAATTTGAATAATTTTAATCAAAGAAAGTACCATTCTATTTTTAGTCACGATGATACATATGCTGCTTTTCACATTAAAATCTGGCTTATTTGGGACTCTGTCCGAAAAGGCTCAGGCACAATTCTTTGTTTTTTTTATGCATTCCGATTCAGTTGTTCTCCTACTTATGCTGTCACGTGCTGTTTTTGACCCAAGTTGAAGTTTTGTAGGATTAAGGGGCGAATCGTCAGTCTGAGCCGTTTTTTCAATTCCTTCATCCTTAAGAAATATAATTTTTCATGGACTTTTTGATCGATACGCATGTCTGAATTTGCTCTCCACAAAGTAAAAACAATGTACTATCATACTAGAGACGATTTAAAAGACAAAAAATTAATAAAGTAGGTTCATTTTCAAATTTCGGCTTCCAAACGTTCTCATCTTTTTTACACGAGAACTAAAGAGCTTTTGATATTTTAATTATTTATTCAGCAATTTCTGCACTTTATAAATGAATAATACAGTCCCACATTTCCTCCACCAATCACATTTCTAGGGATATTTGCATAAAATCTGACTATTGTCTAAACTTTTGCAACAATGTAAAAAAATGTCTTTTGTAATATCCAAAATTTGATTCCAGTTATAGTTTTAAGAACTCCAGACACGTATTTGGGACCATATTGTGTACCTGCAGTAGAAATTTGAAAGCATTTAGGTGAATAGTTTTCTTTTTATTCACATATTTGCATTTTGTCTAAACTTTTGCATCGCAGTGTATAATCACAAGGCTAAATATTTAACTAAAATAAAACGTATACGCCGGAATGCTTTCAAGTTTTTACTATGTCGAAATAACCATATTACAAGTTCATTTGTCGAATGTGAAAACAATTTATAAAAAAATAAACTGATCATTTATTAAAAATCTAAGTTTGGTATTTCGAAAAAGTTTATGCACACAATGAAGTATTTTCATTTCATAATGCATAAAAGTTCTTTCGCAGTCTGTGGTGTGTGAGAAGAAAGAATGTGATTTTTTAATTAATCGCACGAGAATGCTTTAAGTTTAGGTGTAAATCTGCTATTGGCTTTCGTAATTATTGATTTCAGTTCTTGCACTAAATGATGCTACTATCCATTTATGTAAAATTAGCGTGAGATGATTTCTACATGTTCTCCATGGGATTTAGATATGAGCTGAGTGCATACCAGTTCAACACACTAATGCCCTGAGATGTAAGCCATGTTTTTGTCCAATGAGAAGTGTGTCTAGATGTCTTGTCTTGCTGAAAGATCCAATTATGAGTACCTAAGAGTTCACGAAACGACCACAGATGTTCACCCAGAGTTTCTTGACAAGTTTTTAATTTTATGCTCCATTTAGGAAGCAAAGAGAGGTACTTCCATTCAATACAAAAGCTCAGCATATCATAAGCAAGCTGCCATCTTACTCTGCTCCATCTGCAACATATGCTCAGATTTTTATTCAAGTCATGCTAGTACAAATATAACCCATCTAGTCAATGAAGCATAACCACGCAAAGGCTCAAGCACAGTTTTTTTTTTTTTTTTTTGATGAAGCCTGATTCAGGTTGAAATTGTATCTGGTTAAGGGATCAATTATTAGTTCGAGGTGTTTTTTTAAATGGGCCTTCATCCTTACTAAATATGGTTTTTCTTGACACCATTTGATGGCAAGCATGTCTGAATTGAACTCCACACAGTAAAATACCATGCATTGCCATATTAGGATCGACTTAAAAGAAGAAAAATTAGCGAAGTGGATTTATTTTTGACTTTTAGCTTTCAAGCTTTCCTAGAATCTTCAGACAAGAACTAAAAATATTTTGAGGCTTTGATTATTCATTTAGAGATTTTTGCACATTTCAGTCTAAAAAAAGTCTCTCTTTCCTTCACCAATCACATCACAGGAAACATTTGCACGAAATTTGATTTGTGTACAAACAATTGTGGCATCAAAAATGAAAATAAATAAATAAATAAAATTAATAAATAAATAAAAATAAAAGCAAAGAAATAAATAAAAACAAAATAAAATAATAAATAAATGAATAAGTAAACAAATAAAAGTAAAATAAAATAATGAATAAATAAATAAATAAAAACTAAAAATGTGTTTAGTAATTTCTGATTTTCATTAAGGCTATATTTTTTCAAAAGTTATACATACTTATAGGATCTCAGCGAGTTTATTTTTAAGATTCGCACAATGCTGATTGATAATTTTCAAATTAAATTTCCAATAAGTTCATTTTGAAAAAAAAGAAAAAAAAAGCAAAAAACAGGAATTTGTGGTAATCATTTCACTGACCCACACTCCCCTGCATTATTTTTTCAGTTTCCTATACTATGACGCAAAAAATATTCCCCAGCTTCTCTGAATAAAACAAGAGTATTTATTTAGACAAACCCTCAAAAAACTTTTTCTACAAACTAAAAACTACTACTGCTTCATATACATTTATTTCATTGTGTATTTATCAAATAATACGTTGAATTCATTGCCATAATTTTGTATTTATAGGGATTAGTTTAACCTGTTTTTGATCCTCCTAAGAATGATATCTTTTCACAATACAATGATTTTTTTTCTCTCTAGCAGTCAGGATTACATTGAAAAATGATGTTATAAGACTTCTTACCCTTCCTGTTCAGTATAGTTTGAGAAGAAAGAAGCAAAAAAAGCATTCCTTCATTTTTTGGATGATTTTGGAAACAACATATTACATTTGTCAAAAGAGATATTTTTACAGAATAAGTTTTTTTTTTCTCAGCTTTTCTTCTGCAGTAAAAAATACTTCGAAGATACACATTTGTTGCTGACATTTTAGTGCGCCTTTTTGAGAGAAATAAATTGTCTCTAAACCCAAAAACGGTATAAAAAGTTTTTATATTAATAGGTAAAACAAATAAAAAGAGAGCTTGTGAAGTTGAAATAAGCACTTAAGTATGAAATGTTACTTCAGTCTAGTTTTAATTGTAACTGTTCATTAAGAGGATATAAAAGGCAATGTAGAAAGAAGCATCAAGGGTGCTTTTACAATTAAAATATAGTTTACTCCTTCTAAAGGTTATAAATACAGCATACATATCTTGACATCTGAAGAGATATGATTCCGGTGAGGTTGACGTTTTGAATCTTCTTGTGTTGGGGCATCTTAAAGTGTTACGACGAAACAAAATATTCAAAGAGCCAAATGCTCAAAATTTTAAACAATCAATTCAAAAAACTGCAATCACATGAAATATAAGTAAACATTAATAAAAGAAGCAAACAAGACACAAGTTTTTCCAAAAGTTTATTCCGCAAACTGCAGCCATTAAAATTAACGATGTTCTTTTTTATTGATGTTGAACTAGAGTTTGTAATTAAAAAAAAAAAAAAAACCTCAGGGTTAAAAATATTGCAATCTGTTTAAAAACATATAACTAATTATAATTATGTATTGCTTTGTCATTTTTTAAAATGTTACACCTTTTAAATTCAACTGTAAATTTACTTGAGTCAATAAAAAGTATATTTTATGATATTTAAAAATACCAATTAAATAACCCACGCCTCCGAGGAGACTGGTGCCTTAAACCAGCGCCTTAGACCGCGCGGCCACGCTACCACGTTTCTCAGTGAATAACATCTGTAAAAATTTCTTCATAGAATTTAGTTGTACTAAAAATTAAAGAAAAATCCTATCACTATCAGAGCTGAAATATGTATATATTTGCATTAATCAAATATGAAAATTTTATTAAAAAATGCGGGAATACCAATAGGCTGCTGCGCAAGAAAAAAAAAAAAAGGCCGTGGTGGCCCGATCGGTAAGGCATCGGACTCGTGTCCGGAGGGACCCGGGTTCGATCCCAGCCGATCAAAGATCCACCGCCTTGATTAATGGTGGCTGGGAGGCGTTAAAAATGTCGTGGTCACAAAGTCCTCCAAGTGAAACGATACCTCTGGGGGTGCTGGGCCTAGGGTTTGCTCGACCCTAGGTTCTGGTTCAAAATTAAGAACAGAGCGCCCTTCAGGGCCCTATCCCGGTTAAACCACGAAGCTGTGGTAGGTACGGGGGACCCTGGAGGTGTGAAATGAAAAGGAAATGCGCAAGAAAAAAAAAGCATTCTGGCAGCGGTGGGATTCGAACCCACGCCTCCGAAGAGACTGGTGCCTTAAACCAGCGCCTTAGACCGCTCGGCCACGCTACCACGTTCGCTTGGCGCACATTTACAAAAAATTCATTTAAATTTTAATTTAAATTTGATATTAAATTATAGTTGTACTAAAAATTAAAGAAAAATATATCGCTATCCGAACTCAAATATACATATGTTGTTTGCATTAATCAAATGTGCAAATTTTTTTCAAAATGTGGGAATATCAATAGGCTGCAGCGCAAGAAAAAGAACATCCTGGCAGACATTAAAGCATAGTTGTGCTAAAAATTAAAGAAAAATTATTCACACTATCCAAACTCAAATTTACATATATTTGCCTTCATCAAATATGCAAATTTTATTCAAAAACAGAGAATATCAATAGGCTGCTGCGCAAGAAAAGACATCCTGGCAGCGGTGGGATTCGAACCCACGCCTCCGAAGAGACTGGTGCCTTAAACCAGCGCCTTAGACCGCTCGGCCACGCTACCACGTTAATTTAGAAATACAAGACAAAAGTAACTCTACTTCTTAGCATCATAAACTGATAATGAAAGATAACAGTTGAATAAGCAGAAAAGGGAGGAGTACAAATGAAGCTCATCCTCGAGCGCTATAAATGCCCTTCCCCCGCTGAGGCCGCTTCCTACTGCTATTTTTAATGCCAGAGGGGAATGTTCATTTCCGCGGTTACGTTCTCAATGCAAACAAATTAAAGTTACTTACTGACTTCGTACCCCAAATCGTAAACTCAATTTCTTTACTTTTTGACGCTCCGCTTTTGCTTTATAAAACAGTCCGTAAAACATTATTTTTAGTTATACATCAATCCGCACACCGGTAATGATTCATTCATTCATTGCGAAAAAAAAAAAAAAAAAAAAGGAGAAATCACTGATGAAACGGATGTTATCTGAGAAGAAGAATGAAAATGTACTGTATACACGTGTTTTGAAGATCGCCGAAACTTGGGAAGGAGTAGAGGACCTATAGTACCGGGGCTCGGACCTTTAGGGGGCCGTAAGGTCATAACTCTTTTCCAATAATAATGTTAACAGCTAAATCAAAAAAAAAAAAAAAAAAAACATCCCGCATTATATTACCAATTCTTGATATGTAAAAGCACTTGCTAGTGTAAATTTGATTGAAATACGCATGCGCGAAAAAAAAAATGATTTGAGGTTTAAAAATTTAAAAACTGGTGTTCGGTGAGATTAAATGTTATTCTTCATTATCAATTTATAGTTACCTTTGAAACTCAATAATTCCGCCTGGCGGTTGATTAATAAAGTCGAATGTAATATATACGCGTAATAAATAAATTTAGCCCACTAGCTGGTTTAAACTGCAGTAGTGTTGTTCAACTTGTCAATTGAAGGCAAAGCTTGAGTCTTGGAACATTTACCAAATACATACAAATAAAAAAGAATTCTGCGTGCAAAGTTCTTAGCATGAAACAGACTTAGCTCTTTTTAGAAAATATCGAGTTCTGAAGCTTACAACCATCGTCGTAGCCAATGCAAAAATCTTTTATATGAAGTACTTTTTCACGCAAAAGGAACTTATAGCCATCAAAACAGAATTTTGAGCAACCCCTTTCACAGAAGTAGTTAAATCGACTATCTAAAATTTCACAGTAGAGACAAAACAACATTCGCAGATTGAGCAGTATTTCATAGAAAACCGGTTCATTGACGGTTGTTTTCTACTTGATTTTTTTTTTCTTGAGCTGGACGTGTTTCAAATTTCTTTGCTGTTTGAAAGTTGCCACTAAAAAGTATCAAAGTACGAAAAATTTGAAAATTTCAAAATTGCTCTACTTTTCATACTAAACACTTTATATAGAAGCTACATAATAAACAATCTGTTCAATCTTAAGCTCTAAAATTCTCTCAAAGCTGAATGGAAGCAGAATAATTGTGAATCATTTTTGCATATGAAAGCAATATAAATCCAAAATCATCTCTCATGAAGTAAGAAAACTACTTCCACTAATTATAATTAGAAAGGAACTTTTCAGTCTTGATTGCACCGAAGATTGATACGAGTTCCAGCATCAAGTAAATCAATTAGGTCGAAGCTATTTCGATTGAATTATTATCCGCTTAAGAGTCCACTCATTTATAGAAAATAACTTTCCCTTTACCTTAAGGCCATTGAGACGTATCCGAAATGGAATAAAATAGATTATAGTCCTAATCAACTTAGGATCAAATCATTTCATGAATAATAAACGCGTTGAAACTGGGTAAGAAAATTCAGTTATAGTTAGAAATTACCGCGTCTAAAGCATTGCTCTTCAAGAATTGGTGTAATCATTTACATAAAAAATTCTTTAAATAATCTTGGAAACACATGCATCTAAAAGATATTTATTGAATTCTTGCAGGTAATTGAGTCTTTAAGAATCAAAACTCGTTAAATCAATTTCTCAAAATCCATGGTTACGAAATCGAAACTAAGGACCTAAAAGGGTTTTGAGTTAAAGCCCTTACATTTGTCGGATTTGGCAACTGCTGCGACCAAGAGATTCTACAAGAGAGTGGCAACAGCCGCAGACCAGTTTTGTGCTGGAGAAGTTTGTAAAGTTTTGAAACGTTTTGTTTAATTAAAAATGGTTTTGTTTATGCACTAATGTGTTATAATGTTGTTCCAGACTCAGAAAGCCGCTGTGATCATCGAGTAGATATCGTTTTGTTTACTGTATTAGTTGCCCAGTAATTTGACATGTAACAACTTTATATTCAGTTTTAAGATATAGTATTTGTTGATAGTTGTTTAAGCTATTGGTAAATGAACTTTTAAACTAATGTTTTTAAAAATAATACTATGGACTTACCAGGTTTTGATTCTAAACTACTCAATTACAGGTACGACGAGTTTTCTATAAATGGTAAGTCGACGTCTTTGTTATCATGTATCACCTTTCTATTCTAAAGTTTTATGCATTATCATGTCAATGAAAATGAAGAATTTATGTGAAGTTTAATGAAAACTGCATTTCAAAGGCGACTGCAGTAATTCCAAGACAATATTTTTACTGAGCATTTTCTGAACAAGATTTATTGTTGAGAAAAATATTCAGAAAAGAAAACATCCCTAAGATTTTACAGACATACTTTTTTGCAATACATTAATTGGTTATTAGTTTAGTATTTAATAATTTCTAGAAAACACGTTTCTGAAAGTTCTTATCTATCTTCTACAAAATACCACTAACCTTCTTATAATGCATTTTTCCCAACTATTGATCACAACTAAAAATCTTCCAAATTTTCTATTCTACCTGTTTATACTTCGCAGCAACTTAACTTGGCAGTGACATCACTACGGGCGGATGACGTCAGCGTGACGCTTGCTTGACGTTAGCCTATAAAAAACGAGCTACATAAAACTTCACAGCCTACTTGGCGAATAAGAGGATATCGCTGACTGCTTGTGAGCTCTTATTGGCTCCGCCCGTAGTGACGTCACTGCCAAGTTAAGTTGCTGCGAAGTATAGTGGAACATAGTAACAAATTGTAAAAATTGCTAATTTTACAGCAATAAACTGTAAAATTGTAAGTTTTACACTAATAAACTGTAAAAGTGCTGCTTTACAGTAATAAACAGTAAAATTGTGAATCGTTATTTTGGGGTGATTTATGATTAAAGTTACTATGCTCTAAAACGCTCTAATTTGAGAGCTACTTGTCAGCATGACTTAATATTTCGACAGAGCAGTCGTGAAGCAATGCAATTTTGTTTGGTAAAGAAAATTTTTTGTGTGGACCCCACAATACTTCCTCTAACGTCTATTTAATAGTTGACGTAATGCAACAGCTCCAAGGAATGGTTGTTTGTACCATGTACGAGCGTAGAAACAAACACTTTTTACATGAATAGCATGCTACACTATAAAAAATGAGTGTTGTTTTTACAGTATAATACAGCTAATTTTATAGTAATAAACTGTAAGAATTGCTAATTTTACAGTAATAAACTGTAAAAATGCTTTTACAGCACTAAACTGTAAAATTGCTAATTTTACAGCAATAAAATGTAAATTGCTAATTTTATAGTTTATTACCGTGCATTTTACAGTTTCAAATTGGAACCTCTGCTGCCAGTATTATACTGTTGGTTTTACAGTATAATGCAGCTAAATTTTACGACAATAAACTGTAAAATTTCCAACTTTACAGTAGAGCGATTCCATACCAAATCACCGAATGGGGGTCGCACGACCGACTCGGATTTTTTTTTTAATTTGATACACAGATTGATGGTATAGAGGTATGAAAAAGCCCAAAAGGAAAGTTACCTGCTCCACTTATTTTCTGAGATACATGCCCTCAAAGTTTGTCCGCCACGTCAAAATACTAAAAAAGTGATGTTATTTAATCATTTTTTATAAAAAATCGTACTCATGCAAAATAAAAGTGTTAGATATCTATGGAAACTAGTTACTCCAGGCATTCTGAAAAAAAAAATACTAGAACGTTCATAATGATAATTGCCAAGGTACAGGGCTCTTTGAAGTTGTCACCACAAAAACTTGATTTTGCAGATTTTGCTAAAATTCACGCTTTTATTACAAAAAAAGGCAAACAAAACCAAAGGTTTTCTCACTTTCTGGTAGTGTACAGGTCCTCCCTGTAATTTTCTACGTAATAAATTTTTTGGGTTTCTCACTCCTTCTTGGAAATATTTTAGCTTAAAAATAAGCCGTAAGGCAAAAAATGCGTTTTTGGCCATCTTGGCAGCCATTTTTCTCATAAAGGGGGAGCAGTAGAAACTTTAATTTTTTTTTTTAAACAAGCCACTGATATGTTAGCTATTCACAGGAAAAGAGTTTACTTTTGGTTATTTCTCCCATTAAGAGATATCCTGCTGACAGTATATGCATGTTTTTCGCGACGACCATATGCTTTTGTTCCACCTCTCATGGACTTAAAATTAATTAAACCAAAAAATAATTATATATTTATTATTAGCTGTATTATCTACTCAATATGTCATGAAATTTAATTTATTAAATCATTGAACAATAAATTAGATAATTGATGAAAACAAGAAAAAGTATTTCTCTGATGCCTGAGCATTATGCATTCATAACTATAAAGCACTAAATACTTTTTTGAGAAATTAATTAACATAAATGAGCTCTAAATAGTTATATTATAAGCAATACCCAATCTTGTGATTGGGATACTCCTGTTTACCCCTTTATAACAAGGGTATAAAGGGGTAGGTACTAAAGAATTTCTTGAAAAATCAATTAAAATAAAGGAGCTTCGAATATTTATCTCATAGGCAATACCCAATCTTGTGTTCCTGATTGATGGCTATAAACAGGAGGATACCCTTGTTCTTTGTTGCAGTATTATTTTGTGGAAAATAGAATGTATGCTTTATAGTATCTGTGAATTAATATTTTAGTGAGTAAACTTTTTCTTGTCAGTTCTTATCAGTGCTCAACGCATGTCAATTTTGTAAAGATCAGTATGGGAATAAATTAGTTGCACTAATTTTAATTCTTCAAGCATGGCTTTATATGAAATTATTTATTTAATTATTTTGTAAATATTTAACTGTTAATAAGGTAAAATAGAATTCGATGCTGAAATTAATAGCTCTTTATCCCCATGCTCAGTTAGTAGCCCATCAAATGAAATTTGTCATAAAATATCCTACATCAAACGAAAAGACCTCATTTATTTTCCTGATATTCATGTGATATTCAAGAAATTCTTCAATTAAAAACAGGAGTATCCCAATCACAAGATTGGGTATTGCTTATAATATAAATATTTAGAGCTCATTTATGTTAATTAATTTCTCAAGAAAGTATTTAGTGCTTTATAATTATGAATGCATAATGCTCAGGCATCAGAGAAATACGTTTTCTTTTTTTCATCAATTATCTAATTTATTGTTCAATGATTTAATAAATTAAATTTCATGACATATTGGGTAGATAATACAGCTAATAATAAATATATCATTATTTTTTGGTTTAATTAATTTTAAGTCCATGAGAGGGGGAACAAAAGCATATGGTCGTCACGAAAAACATGCATATACTGTCAGCAGGATATCTCTTAATGGGAGAAATAACCAAAAGTAAACTCTTTTCCTGTGAATAGCTAACATATCAGTGGCTTGTTTAAAAAAAAAATTAAAGTTTCTACTGTTCCCCCTTAATGAGAAAAATGGCTGCCAAGATGGCCAAAAAAGCTTTTTTTGCCTTACGGCTTATCTTTAAGCTAAAATATTTCCAAGAAGATGTGAGAAACCCCAAAAATTTATTGCGTAGCAATTTACAGGAAAGACCTGTACACTACCAGAAAGTGAGAAAACCTTTGGTTTTGTTTGCCTTTTTTTGTAATAAATGCCTGAATTTTAGAAAAATCTACAAAATCAAGTTTTTGTGGTGACAACTTCAAAGAGCCCTGTACCTTGGCAATTTTCATTATGAACGTTCTAGTATTTTTTTTTCAGAATGCCTGGAGTAACTAGTTTCCATAGATATCTAACACTTTTATTTTGCATGAGTACGATTTTTTATAAAAAATGATTAAATAACATCACTTTTTTAGTATTTTGACGTGGCGGACAAACTTTGAGGGCATGTATCTCAGAAAATAAGTGGAGCAGGTAACTTTCCTTTTGGGCTTTTTCATACCTCTATACCATCAATCTGTGTACCAAATTAAAAAAAAATCCGAGTCGGTCGTGCGACCAACTTTTTTTTTTTCGGTGATTTGGTATGGAATCGCTCAGTAAGAAATTGTAAGATTACTAGTTTGACAGTTAATTACTGTGCATATTAGTTTTAAATTGGAACCTCGGCTGCCAGAATTATACTGTAAGAACAACAGTTAATTTTCGCAGTGTATTAAGAATATTAAATTACATACTTCAGCTAAAAGAAGACCAAGATAAACTTGCGTAGGAAGTAAATCAATTAAGGAGAAATGATTTCAGACGGATAATTATCCGTTTAAGTAATCATCTGTCTCGATAACATATTTTCTGCCATACTTCAGGGCTTTTAGAAGTGGAGAAGACTTTCGAAATGCAGTGAACTGAAATATTGGTATAGTTGATTTCGAATCGTTATTTTGGGGTGATTTATCATTAAAGTTACTATACTTCGAAACGCTCTAACTTGATATCTACTTGTCAGCATAACTTAATATTTTAACAGAACAGTCGTGAAACAAAGCACTTTTGTTTCGAAAAGAAAGATTATGGTGTGGACCCCACACTACTTCCTTTAACGTCTATTTAAGGGGTCACAGTCAGGGCCGCCGAGAGATTTACCGGGGCCCCGGGGCGAAGTACTGACATCTGTCCCCCCCCTCCAAAAAAAATCTTCAATGCTAAGACAACTTACGTTCGGTGCAGTGAAGAAAAATAATAGTATTTCGTATTTGCTAGTTTTTCTTCCAATTTTATATTTTTGTGTGTTTCATACTAAGGCATTGGGCTACAAGCACTTGTTGCGTTGCTGTGGACACATGTAGATGCGAGATGTTTTTGCTTTGCCTACACAAAAATGAAGTTCAGTTAACCAAATATACTGTTTGTTTTTTTTACTAGCAGCCCGGGCCCCCTCTTGGGCCGGGCCCCGGGGATTTTGCCCCTGCTGCCCCCCCTCTCGGCGGCCCTGGTCACAGTATCTCAAAAATGACCAAAGGACTAAAAAAAATTTATTGCTTATTTCAAAAGTAAAAATTATTTAAAACACTCGGAAAAATAGCATTGCTGTAGCTCAATTATAAAAAAAGTTATGAGCAACTGTAGGGGATACGGGTTATTTTCTCAATTCGTTAACTTTTGTGTCCTTCATCCATATCTTCCATTTAAACACCTATTTCCATTATCTAATGCTATGTTCTATTCAAGATGCTCACAAAGAGTAATGACAACATGCATTGGCACTATTTTGCACTTAAATTATATATTAAAAAAAATAATATATAGGCAAAATGTCATTTCCGTCCCCTGTCCCCACACACATTTGTCAACTTTAAAAAAAAATTACTATATGAAGAAACATTTTTAAAAATTAATACATATGCATTATGATACAGTACAAGTATGTACTTCAATGTACTATCTAAGTATTCCTTATCATGTTTACATATTTTGATAGAGAGATCAATTTATACGTGTCCCCAGGTTTTGAAAAAAATTTCCCCCAAGTAGAAAAACCTTCAATAAAATTCTATAAATGGCGCTAGTTGGCAATAAAATAGCTCAAAATGTTTAAGAACATTTTTCTCAGTAGAAAAATACGCTTTAAACGAAGTTTACACATCTTTTAGGGTATGTGAGGCTTGTTTTATCTTAAAAATTCTATGCGTGACTTTATTCAATGTCATTTCCGTCCCCCTGGTTATCTTCCAGAAAATTTAAATAAAATTTAAAAAAATTGCACTGCCGAATGTGTTCTTACGAACACTTTTAAGGTATCAACAGTTAAATTAAAGATATGAAAAACTTTTCGCACTGTTTTCGAAAATCCACTGTTTTGTCATTTCCGTCCCTGTCATTTCCGTCCCCACTTACAAAGTGGTTTCGGGAGAGTGACATTTTAATGGATTTTAAAAATTTTAATGCACGTTATTTATAGTGTTGTGTTATTTTTTAATACTTTTAGCAAATTTCAAATGGCAAAGGGTTAGGCACATTGTTCAATCTTTAAAATTCATAATAATTTAGATAGAATGATATTTAGTTGTATGGAAGTTATTTGTTGTTCAATTAGTTACATCTAAATTTTAAAACTTATACGAATAGAATTTTATAAATTTAACTATTCTAATCAATATTTTAAAAGTAGTTTAGAATATTTTGTGTTTCAAAGTATTTTTCTCTCACTGAATAGAATAAAATTAAGCATTTAAAAATAAATCCAAACGTTAATTGTATTTTATTTCCACGAAATTTTTCATGGTAAGTTTTCTACACAAGTTTGTTTGTCTCTTCTATTCTAGGAACAGTCTGTAACATTTACATTATTGTTTAGTTATGGTTAACAATTCAAGTATAAATTCGAAATTTTATTTTTTATATTTGGATTTTGTTCATTTTTTTTCAAACTGTTAGTTGTTAAATTATTATATTCTTTCCCAAGTAGCACACTTCGTTTTTAGAGGTTGTAAAATGGTTATTAACGTTGTAACAACCGCTTAAAAACGTTTATAAAACGTTTAAAGGTTATTTGTGCTACCTGGGTTAGGTAAAGTTCAAATGATATAATGGAGATGAAAAAAGTAGTTTAGAATATTTTGAACTCCAAAAAAGTGTTTATCTACGGAACAGATCAACATTAAAGGAAAATATTTTTCAAAAGTAAATTTTTGAAAATTAAATTTCAAAAGTAAATTTCTCCTTGTTAGTTATCATATAATTCTGTTTTCGTTTTTTATTCTTAGAATAATTTAGAACAAATTTATTATTATTTTAGCTAACTTATGACTTAAAATACTCATATAATAATAATTATTTGTTCTATTTTGTAATTATGTTTACTTTTATATTAAATTGCGTTAAGCATTAAAAGTAAGGCTCTTCACCGTCACAGAGACTGATATAAAGCGAGTTGAAACCCTGCTACCAAAAAAACTGAAGTTAATTCCAAATATCATGAAGCTTCATCAGTTGGTTTGGAATGAAAATAACAAATCAGTGTTAGGTTTACACATGCTAACTTGCGTTTCTTGCGAAACCGATCTTTCTTGTACTCGTTATGCTTCGAGTCCGCCTACAGTTAATATTTTATAAACTAAATAAAAATAAATGTAAAACAGACAAATGAAAAAATAAAGAAACTTGTAACTCTTTGCAGTAAAAAAAAGTTGGTATTGCAAAAGTTTAAAATTCCAACGAAAAGTACTAATATTTCTTTAAAAAATTAGATTTAATCTGTTTTGTTTGTAAATAATGTAAAAAAAATATATGAAGCAATATTCTAAATGGTGTATTTTGTTTTCTATGTCACTATTTATCAATTGAATAAAGTTTTAAAAATATTTCTTGAGTTAGGGAAGTGTTTAAGCTGGGAAATGGTAAATACACTTTTTACATTAAACTTAAACTTAAAACTGTCATTAAAATTTTATTTTTAATTTTTTTTCGTTGCTGAGCACTGATTTGTGATCCTAAATGAGTTGTCTTTAAACAAATATTAACAATTATTAATTAATTACAAGTTGAATTTTTCCTACTTGGCATTGGCAAAAGTTAACGTGTTGAGAAAATCACCCATTACACGCTATGTGTTCTAATGGAAAAGCAAAACTGTAAAGTGCTTTCTCGTGATGATCAGTTTTTAGTGTTTCCATGTTATAGAAATCGTTAAGGATTTTTTTTTAGATTAAAAATACAGCTTTAAAACAACATTTTTTGCACTCAGGATAATGCATTTAACAAAACTGTGCGTTGAAGGAGCTGAAAAGTTGTTACTAAAAAGTTTAGAGCATGTTAAACCTTTGAAAACAAAATTTTCTAAGAATTTTTTACATAAAAGATGACATTTTGTTTTTTCAAATCAATATGCAAGAAAATGAATGCACAGATTTTTAGAGGTGATAATTTTTCTCATTTAGCAAAAAGAAATTCTGAAATAAGTACAAAAACAAAAACACCTTAAAGATTTTTAAAAAGTGAAATTTTCTTGCATTTTTCAAATTTTCAAAAAAAAAAAAAATGGGCAACATTTTTAATGTTTGAAAATCAATTATTGATTGTTAAATAAGGGTAGAAACAAAGGTTTTAAAGAATTACATCTTTACCGTAAATTTAAGAAAAATGTTATAAAGGTACTGTAATAGTCGACGTAATTTAACAGCTCAAAAGAATGGTTGCATGTAGTGGAAGGGTGGGCATAACGGCCACCCTAAGGAACATCTATTTTTTTACACCCCTAAAATTTATTGAAACATTTTATAAATCCCTTCAACATTTAGTATGGTTACTTAGGCCTGATTAAAAAATATAAACAACTAGATTTTTAAACTTTATTTGTACAAAAATTTTACTTTACCAAAAGCTGTCAAAGTGGCCACTGCCTAAATAGATTTAGATAGTATGGAAAAAATGAAACGCAGTTAGTTTCAGCATGGCTACCTGCGATCTTAAAGCGGCTAACCAGACGGGCGAAAAAGAGCGTACAAGCAGAACTTACATTTTCTGCCACATCAGTCATTTGGCGCTGATCTCCTAGGGTTCGGTGAGACTTTTTAAAGGGAAAGGTATAGTAATAACATGCGTGGTAAAGACTTGATTTCTAGGAGTAAAACTGTTTCAGTCTTGATGAAAAAAAAACGAACATCAAAATACATAGTGTTGTTATGTGTTCACAGTTTAAAACATTTATAAAGCACATGAAACAATTAAAAGATTGTTTAAAAGTCATAACACATGCAGTCTTCGAAACTACATTTACGTGAAACATTACGTTTACATCTGATTTAGAAGATAGCTTTATATATGCGAGAGACAATCATTTATTTAAAGGATTGCATTTTCCTCACTTCCGGTTTAACCAGAGTTGCAAAAAGGAAAGCTGATTCTTCTAAAATTACATTTATAGAAGCGCCGAAGAAAACGTAAAAGTTTAATTAAAATGCAGTTAGATGCAGGCGCGTCCTTCCGAATTGGGGGAGGGGGGTCAATTAAAATACAGTTTTGTATTTTAATTGACCCCCTCTCCCGAATGGGGGGAAATTCGGAATTGGGGGAGGGGGGTCAGAGGGGGTCAATTAAAATACAGTTTTGTATTTCAAAAACCCCCTCCCCAGAATGGGGGGAAATTTCGAATTGGGGGAGGGGGGTCAGAGGGGGGTCAATTAAAATACAGTTTTGTATTTTAATTGATCCCCTCCCCCGAATGGGGGGGAATTCGGAATTGGGGGAGGGGGTCAGAGGGGAGTCAATTAAAATACAGTTTTGTATTTTAATTGACCCCCCTCCCAAGGATGGGAGGGAAATTCCGAATTGGGGGAGGGGGATCAGAGGGGGGTCAATTAAAATACAGTTTTGTATTTTAATTGACCCCCCTCCCCCGAATGGGGGGAATTCGGAATTTTGGGAGGGGGGTCAGAGGGGGTCAATTAAAATACAGTTTTGTATTTTAATTAACCCCCTCTCCCGAATGGGGGGAAATTCGGAATTGGGGGAGGGGGGTCAAAGGGGGTCAATTAAAATACAGTTTTGTATTTCAAAAACCCCCCTCCCCAGAATGGGGGGAAATTTCGATTTGCGGGGGGGGGGGTTCAGAGGGGAGTCAATTAAAATACAGTTTTGTATTTTAATTGACCCCCCTCCCCCGGATGGGAGGGAAATTCCGAATTGGGGGAGGGGGGTCAGAGGGGAGTAAATTAAAATACAGTTTTGTATTTTAATTGACCCCCTCCCCCAAAATGGGGGGAAATTTCGAATTGGGAGAGAGGGGTCAGAGGAGGGTCAATTAAAATACAGCTTTGTATTTTAATTACCTCCCTCCCCCGAATGGGGGGGGGAATTCCGAATTGGGGGAGGGGGTCAATTAAAATACAGTTTTGTATTTTAATTGGCACCCCCTCCCCCGAATGGCGAGGAATCCGAATTGGGGAGGGGGTCAGAGGGGGTGGTCAATTAAAATAGTTCTGTATTTAAATTGACCCCCATCTGACCCCCTCCCCCAATTTGAATTCCCCCATTCGGGGGAGGGGGGTCAATTAAAATACAAAAATGTTTTTTAATTGACCCCCCTCTGACCCCCCTCCCCCAATTCCGAATTCCTTCCATTCGGGGGAGGGGGGTCAATTAAAATACAAAACTGTATTTTAATTGACCCCCATCTGACCGCCCTCCCCTCAATTTCGAATTCCCCCCCTATTCTGGGAAGGGGGGGCCAATTAAAAGACAAAACTATTTTAATTGACCCCCCTCTGACCCGCTCCCCCAATTCGGACTCAACCCCCAATTAGGGGGGGGCAATTAAAATACAAAATTGTATTTTAATTGACCCCCCTCTGACCCCTCCCCCAATTCGGAATCCCCCCCCCCAATTCGGAATTCTCCCCCAATTCGGGGGAGGGGGCAATTAAAATACAAAACTGTATTTTAATTGACCCCCCTTTGACCCCTCCCCCAATTCGGAATTCCCCTCCCCTCCAATTCGGGGGAGGGGTCAATTAAAATACAAAACTGTGTTTTAATTGACCCCCTCTGACCCCCCTCCCTCAATTCGGAATTTCCCTCCCATCCGGGGAGGGGGTTCAATTACAATACGAAACTGTATTTTAATTGACCCTCCCTCTGACCCCCCTCCCCCAATTCGGAATCCCACCATTCAGGGGAGGGGGGTCAATTAAAATACGAAACTGTATTTTAATTGACCCCCCCTCTGACCCCCCTCCCCCAATTCGGAATTTCCCTCCCATTCGGGGGAGGGAGGTAATTTAAATACAAAACTGTATTTTAATTGACCCCCCTCTAACCCCCTCCCCCAATTCCGAATTCCCCCCCATTCTGGGGAGGGGGTCAATTAAAATACAAAAGTGTATTTTAATTGACCCCCCTCTGACCCCTCCCCCAATTCGGGGGACGGGGTCAATTTAAATACAAAACTGTGTTTTAATTGACCCCCCCTCTGACCCCCTCCTTCAATTCGGAATCCCTCCCCATTCGGAGGAGGGGGGTCACTTACATTACAAAACTGTATTTTAATTGACCTTCTCTCTGACCCCCCTCCCCCACTTCGGAATCCCCCCATTCGGGGGAGGGGGGTCAATTAAAATACAAAACTGTATTTTAATTGACCCCCCCTCCCCAATTCGGAATTTCCCCCCATTCGGGGGAAGGAGGTAATTGAAATACAAAACTGCATTTTAATTGACACCCCTATGACCCCCTCCCCAATTCCGAATTCCCCCCATTCGGGGGCGAGGGTCAATTAAAATACAAAACTGTATTTTAATTGACCCCCCTCTGACCCCCCTCCCCCCAATTCCGAATTCACCCCCATTCTGGGGAGGGGGGTCGATTAAAATACAAAAGTACTTTAACTGACTCCCTCTGACCCGCTCCCCCAATTCGGAATCAACCCCAATTCGGGGGGGAGCAATTAACTGACCCCCTCCCCCAATTCGGAATTCCCCCCCCCAATTCGGGGGAGGGGTCAATTAAAATACAAAACTGTGTTTTAATTGACCCCCTCTGACCCCCCTCCCCCAATTCGGAATTTCCCTCCCATCCTGTGGAGGGGGGTCAATTACAATACAAAACTGTATTTTAATTGACCCTCCTTCTGACCCCCCTCCCCCAATTCGGAATCCCCCATTCGGGGGAGGGGGGTCAATTAAATTACAAAAATGTATTTTAATTGACCCCCCTCTGACCCCCTCCCCCAATTCCGAATTCCCCCCATTCTGGGGAGGGGGGTCAATTAAAATACAAAAGTGTATTTTAATTGACCCCCCTCTGACCCGCTCCCCCAATTCGGAATCAACCCCCAATTCGGGGGGGTCAATTAAAATACAAAACTGTATTTTAAGTGACCCCCCCTCTGACCCCCTCCCCCAATTCGGGTTCCCCCCCATTCGGAGGAGGGGGAGTCAATTAAAATACAAAAGTGTATTTTAATTGACCCCCCTCTGACCCCCTCCTTCAATTCGGAATTAAAATACAAAAAAAAGTGCCTGCGAAAAGAATGAAAATGATTTTCGTCAATACTTTGCAAAAGACACTCTAAAACAACATTCAGAAAAAAAAAAAGAACACATGAAATTAATGTGTAATCGAGTATCGTGGGATGTGTTTCGATGAATAATGCATGAACAGAAAAATCATTTGAAAGAAATAACGCGGTTTTCACTGAAAAGCAAAGCGAAATCTAGATTGTTAACGTAGAAAAACGCTCAAACCAACCCTAGGAGATCAGCGCCACAAGCGGCGACAACGGTAACTTCGCCTTGTACGAAATTTCCTTTGATCTCCGCCGCGTATGGCTAGCCGTTTTAAGATCGCAGGTAGCCATGGTTTCAGAACTCAGAACTATTGTATTAGGGTTTTAAACAAAAATAGGATTACTAAAAGTATATGTGAAGTTATGAAATCACTGGTATTTACATAAATCACAAATAAACTCATCGTCCTCCTCTTCGGCTCCTGTGCAGGCTTCGTGAGCCCATTTGAGGCACTCCGAACATCTAATCCAGCCTTGGTTGTCCTTAGATTTCGAGTAACAATCACCACAGAAAAAACAATCGACGTTTCGAATCGACTAATCGAAGTGGCCACAGCTGTGGCCACTTTGCCCTCTAGCGCGCCATTTTCGAAGGAACAATATTTCACGTACAACCTGTTGTTGTATCTACTGTGGAGACATACGAATTCAAAGCTAGAAACATGGTGTTTTGCACCATTGATGTAAAATTAACTTCAACTAGTCCTACAATAAAGAAAAGTGAAACATGTGATGCACTTACCTAACATCAGAGGGTCGAAAAAGTGAAAAATTTGGGATATCTCCGTGAGTTTGCGTCTGAGCGACATATAAACTATAACACAACAACAAAGGCTGCCGGGCAAGTAGTTGAGTCTATTGCCGCTAAGCTGCAGCAATATATAGGAAGGAAAACTTCAGGTGGCCACTTTGGCCGCAGTGGCCACTATGCCCATCCTTCCCCTACTCACGTACGAGAGTGATAATTTTATTAGCGTCTGTGATCTAAAATTGCATAAAACTGTATGGTACGTGTATAAAAAACTACAAAACAATATATTAAGGCTTTTGAGTGAGATCCCTTTGAGAACATCCGAATGCAACCAAAAGGGGAGGTACACTAATAAACCTCACTTAGGGCCACATGCAAAATTTCAATCTTCTACGGCATACCGTTTTTGAGTTATGCGAGATACATACATAAGTTCATACATACCTACATACAGACGTCAAGAGAAAACTCGAAGTAATAGACTCGGGAATGGTCAAAATGGATGTTTCGTTTGCCCATACGTTCGTAGGAACAAATGAAAGTATGACCTGGCCAATAAAAACTTAATTTTAATTCGAAACTGAATAAAAAGGAAGTTTAGGCCGAATGTTGAGGGATTTTTTTTCTCGCGATTATAATACTTCCTTTGTTATAAAGAAATAGCTCAAAATGGAGCCAACATTTGAAAGAACAATTTCTTTTATTAAAGAAAAATAATTTTGTAGATCAGAAAATATTTTTACACTTTCAAACATATTTTTTATCATAGCTATGACTGTCTATATTGCAGGCGAAAAAGTACGAAAATAAAGCAAAAACGCATTAATTAATCTCTACGATTTTAAAGACATAAGACTGCAAATTATACGTGTCGTAACTTTAGACTCTATTTGCTTTTTTACTCATTTTTTAAATAATTTTTATATTAATGTGTCATCATCAGAAGCTGTCCCCTTTCTAAAATAAGTTAATAAGTAAAAAAATGAATAAACTAATAAATGAAGAAATTCGTATATGATTAAGTACATGAATGCATAAACAAACGAAATAAACGATTTCACTTTGCCCCGCATGCACTTGACAAATTACATGAATTATTTAAAATCAAAACATGCCTCACTAAATAAGGACGGCACTGGGCATCAGTAGATCTCAGTTAATAATTAAAATGATAATTACAAAAATTTTCTCCTTTTATAATAGAAATATTTTTGAAAAACCACGAATATTACAATAAAGTTATCAAATTTTGGAAAGGTATTGTAAATTTTTTTTCGTTGAGCTTTGGAGCTATTTATTTCTTTGACAGGAATCAACTATATGTTTAGGAGCTTGGTCAAAATATTGCTAGATAGGTGGCGCTGCAAACTGAGAACATATTTTACCATTTCACTTTGACCCTCTATTTCACTTTGCCTCACATTCCTCTACTTAAATAAAGAAAATCGTTTTGAAGTTTCTGAATTTTTATGCGCAAGATAATACTCTCATCTAAATCAATAATACATATATTTTTTTTTAACATTACATAAAATAATTATCTTAAGAAAATACATTTCTCAAATAAATATGATTCATGCGCAAACAGAAGGCCTAAATTTTGTTTATTCTTCTGCAAGATTGAAAACAAACACTGCAGAACTGCGTTATCGAGTTACAGTGACATGCGAAGAAAACAAATGATAGCAATCTTGCATTTCTTTTTACCTTTATGGTATTTCCACAAATTCAATTCAATATAAATTGTAGTTTTGCCGGGAAAACTGACAGCTTTGTCAAGTGAAATATACAACTTACTTGGAGTGGAATAAATTAAAATATTTTTCGGGGAGATTCTTTATTTTTTTTCCGCACAAAGTTTTATGCTTTCGAATATTTTCCGCCCGGAAAAATGAGAAGTAGCACAAACGTATCATGATTTAGATATGAAAATAAATTTGTCTGAATTTCTTAGTAAGAAGAAAGGAGGATGTCTGTTCTTTATGATGAATAGGAGTTAATACATCAATATTAGATGTTGAAAATTAGATTTCTTTAAAAATGAAACGAATTTAACTTTAGTCTTTTATTTCAATTGATGAAAGATATCGTTTCCGTTCTTAATTAGTTTTTTATAAGTTACGTACTTGATGAAAATTGTTAATTTTAAGTAAAATACTTTTATAGTTAAAATCTGGAATGAATTTCTTTTTTCAAATCGATAAATCACTGTATACGTTTTTAAAAATACTTCAACAAAATACAGGCATTAACTTCAGTTTTTCCTGATATTGTATTTAGTATTGCTTCAACACATATCATCTGAGGATGGAGGCCCATTGTGCTGAGTTAGTCAAAGGAGCATGTACTGTCTAATATTTTTTCGTGAAACCTCCGACGAATCTGCGCAAGCGCCAAGTCTCTTCTTTCTCGAAATGGGGGGAAATGCAACGAGGAAGTAGCAAACGAAGAAAAACTGAAGGCACCGGGAAGTGCTCATCCTAAACCTATCTCCCCTTTTTCAAATGGAAGCTTTCTTTGCTGCCAGGCGCACAATACGCAAACAGACAGTAAATCCGTAAACATTTTGTGTTCGATTCCTGTTTGACAGAAAAATGTTGTTTAGTATTGAAATATTTTCTTTCAGTGGTGGAATAATGATCTAAATATCCATGAATATAGCAGCTAAGCTCATTACAGGGTTCAAAGCCACAGTTTGTAGCATTAAAACCAAGAAAACGTTTACTTTAATTTGATAAATCTCAGTACCATTAGTTATTATATCTCAAAGGTTTCTATTTTAGGGCTAGAATATTATATAGATTCCTTAATACTTTATCAAATTTCACAAGCCCAATGCATTATTTTAAAATATTTTTTCCCACATTCGGCAAAATATGAAGAAAAAATTCACATCTTGATTTGTTTTCGGAAAATTATACGATGAAAAAAACGATATTCAAAATTTCCCTATCGAGCGTGAATTCTTCGAATGGATAAACTGTTAGTAAATAAAACAAAAGGTTAAATTTTAATTTTATATTAAAAGGTAATACTCTAACTTTGACGAAACTTTTAAAACTCTACTATTATTTTATAATTAGTTGACAAAAAAATACCATCGAAGTAAAACAAAACAAAGGCCCAAAATATTCTTATAAGCTACCTTAACAGCAGAAATAAGCAGCAGAATTTCCCATCATGAGAGTTAAGTGGTAAAAGCAAAAGACAAGATATAGTTGCGGTAATAAGAGATCAGCGAAGGGATACCTCTTAAATTAGCTTCTTCATGAATATGCAAATCTTCATCTATCTTATCCAGGGAATTTTCCAATATGAACATTACTTGGAATTTAGTAATTAAGTCATTCAAGAAAAAACCCGTACTACAAAGCTGTGAGATTCATTAAAGTTAAGAATACAAGAAGAAGAGGAGAAAAAAAGATTCTTCCATGCAGGGATCCATCTTACCTTGCGCATCTGATTAACGCGCTGATATAAGACGGAGTCATTCTTCATAAACAAAATTTTTGTTCTAATAAATCATACTCCATTGCAAATTTTGAATACTCCTCTGAACGCTTTGATGATGTATTGTAAGAAAAATTGCTAGAAGTCATTAATTTTAATATTCAAATTAGTAGATGCAGGAGATGTGATTAAAGAAAATATCTGGTTCTAGTCGAATTGAAAAAAAAGGAAAAAAAAGTAGTAAAAATATGGGATTAAAATGTTATCAAAAAAAAGAGAGGCAAATTTTACTTGAAATGTGAATACAGGGTGCTGCAGAAATTACTCCACAGTTCAAATATGAAAGAAAAAGCAAGAAAGAATCAAGAAAGAAAAAGCAAGAAAAAAAAAGCAAGAAAATATGAAAGAAAAATTAAAATCAATTTTCGTAAATTGAAAAAATCATTGACACTTTTCAACCATTATGTCACACTAGCGGTACCCGCACGGCTTTGTCCGTGGTATAAAATTAAAAGTTCATTTGTAAAGTAATTGATATCGCAGAAAAAATGCTCTTCAAAGTATGATATAAAAATCTGGTATGGACCCCACGCTACTTATTTTTACGTGTAAATTTCTTAGTAGATGCCTTAAGTGCTAAAATAGTGCTTGGAGTGAGCAAGATAACAGTTCAAACATTTATATCCCTAGTTTGCCCCGAAACAATGCAAAAAAAGTTTTACAATGATTAATCTCCTAAATATCATCGATTTTAACATCATTCAGTGGATTTTTCGCAAAATATCGCCAACAGCGCCAAATTGAACCTAAATAAAAAAAAAAAAAATTTTCGCCAATTGGCGTCAAATACTTGGCGATCAAAAGCTTGGCGATATATCGCCAAGTGGTCGCGCCATTTCATATCACTTTTGTTAAGCAATTCATATCACCTTGCATTGAAAACACTGATTTACCCGATAAATGGGGTAAAACACCCCCTTGGAACATTCGAATGCAACCCCAAGGGAGATGGACAAAAATAAGCCAAAAGAGAAAATAAGAACAATTTGTTGATAACAGGAACCAACAGAAATCTTACCAAAGTTTAAAAGAAGAAGAAAGTTTTCTTTCCTAGCTTAAAAAACAAAACAATACATTTTCCGAAATGAAACACTTTAAAAAAACGATGCAATATCGCAATTGGTACGCTATTTCGTTAATCGGTGCTTGAGGTACCCTTTTCTCGCTAAATGAACGATAGGCGCGCCAAGCGTGGTAACCCTAGCTATTTTGCGTAGTTGCCTTTTTGAAAACGCACCAAGCAGGGTCCCAAAGCATCTTCACCGGGAAAAAGACAGGGTTGCCAGAGAATTGGAACAAAAAAATACTACGCCTCCTCTAAAAAAAATATTACAAAATACTACTGTTTCCAAACGTTGCCAAAATCAATGTTGCTGAAATGCGAAATCTATAAAAATGAAAAAAAAAAAAAAAAAAATCCGCCAAATCTTTTAATTAAGTCATTAGTGTATTGGAAACAGGGTTGCCAGAAAAATACTACGCTCCTTATTTGGGCCGAAAAAATACTACCGTAGAATCAAAAATACTACGTCTGGCCGTAGCCTACGAAGATTGACGCTGGCAACCCTGGAAAAAGAAAGAAACAAAAATAAGTATGAACACGTAACCATAGTAACAACATGAAAAGTTGATTTCCGTTGATAAAATAATTAATTTTATCCTCTTTTTAAACAAATTTTATTCTAAAGATCAACCATTTTAGAATCGTTTGGCTTGCTTTACTGAAGGTAAGCCTTGAATTTCGGGATTCTAAAAACAATTGTTACAGCTCTCCTGATGATCGTAGAAACTTCGAAAAAACTTCATTTTGTGCAGAAAATTTCAAGCTTTCGAATGACATAAGACTTGAAAATGTGTGTGAAATATTTCTTCCCTATTTTATCGAATTTCCGCTAAGAATTCGAATAGAAAAAGAACGAATTGGAATTTTCGAAAAATCGCTTCGAGGTGCAAAACTACATGCTACAAACTAATTTTGTACCAAGTGGCATGAAAATCGACCGAACGGTTTTGGCGCTACGCGCGTAACAGACAGAAGGACAGAAAGAAAGACAAACCTTCAGCTTTATTATTAGTAGAGATTCTCTGAATAATTTCATTTCGTTTTGCAACTGTTATCCCCTCAAAACCCGTTTCGCGTTCCATGCAAATATCAAGTTCTGCTTTTTTTTCTGATCAATTTTGATAATTTTATCAAAATTTATTCCTGAAGTTCAGCTCAGATCTCGTAATTTTCATGTTTATGTACTCGTATACTTTTAATTTCAAACATCTCTAGAAAAACAAACCTCAAGGAGCAAGACTAGAGTAACAGGCTAGTTATAAATTAAACCGTTTAACCCTTTTACTGCCGCTGGCGCATATATACCCCTGTCGTAAGTACGATCCCCTGCATTGCGCTTCAATACAGAAAACTGCTCAAACAACCTTGGAAAACCATAAAATGACCTTGATAATAATTTTAATCAATTTTCATATGTCAGAGAAGATTGGTAGAACATTGGTAAAGCGTAAGTTTCTGATATACTGAGTAATGCATGTAGCTGTGACTTTCGGTTTGAGTAGGTTGTGTTTTTTTTAATTCTTTTTGGTTTCGTTTTCGCTTATTATGTGAAATAGAAGATCTTTTTAAGAAACTATTTGTTAGTGATGAGAGTGATTTTGATGACTATTTTCCGTCATCTTCAGGATCATAAAAGTCGAAATAAGATAATACGATCTTAATATCACTTACTGTAAAATTGCTAATTTTAGAGTAATAAACTGCAAAATTGCTGATTTTATAATCTCTACTAATAATAAAGCTGAAGGTGGGTCTTTCTTTCTTTCTTTCTTTCTGTCTGTCTGTCTGTTACGCGCGTAGCGCCAAAACCGTTCGGTCGATTTTCATGCCACTTGGCACAAAATTAGTTTGTAGCATGTAGTTTTGCACCTCGAAGCGATTTTTCGAAAATTCCATTTCGTTCTTTTTCTATTCGAATTCTTAGCGGAAATTCGATAAAATAGGGAAGAAATATTTCATACACATTTTCAAGTCTTATGTCATTCGAAAGCTTGAAATTTTCTGCACAAAATGAAGTTTTTTCGAAGTTTCTACGATCATCAGGAGAGCTGTAACAATTGTTTTTAGAATCCCGAAATTCAAGGCTTACCTTCAGTAAAGCAAGCCAAACGATTCTAAAATGGTTGAGCTCTAGAATAAAATTTGTTTGAAAAGAGAGATAAAATGAATTATTTTATCAACGGAAATCAACTTTTCATGCTGTTACTATGGTTACGTGTTCATACTTATTTTTGTTTCGTTCTTTTTCCAGGGTTGCCAGAAGTAGTATTTTTGATTCTACGGTAGTATTTTTTCGGCCCAAATAAGGAGCGTAGTATTTTTCTGGCAACCCTGTTTCCAATATACTAATGACTTAATTAAAAGATTTGGCGGATTTTTTTTTTTTTTTTCATTTTCATAGATTTCGCATTTCAGCAACATTGATTTTGGCAACGTTTGGAAACAGTAGTATTTGTAAAATTTTTTTTAGAGGAGGCGTAGTATTTTTTTGTTCCAATTCTCTGGCAACCCTGTCTTTTTCCCGGAGAAGATGCTTTGGGCCCCTGCTTGGCGCGTTTTCAAAAAGTCAACTACGCAAAATAGCTAGGGTTACCACGCTTGGCGCGCCTATCGCCCATTTAGCGAGAAAAGGGTACCTAAAGCACAGATTAACCAAATATCGTATCAATTGCGATATTGCATCGTTCTTTTTAAAGTGTTTCATTTCGGAAAATGTATTGTTTTGTTTTTTAAGCTAGGAAAAAAAACTTTCTTCTTTTAAACTTTGGTAAGATTTCTGTTGGTTTCTGTTATCAACAAAATTGTTCTTATTTTCTCTTTTGGCTTATTTTTGTGCATCTCCCTTGGAGTTGCATTCGAATGTTCCAAGGGGGTGTTTTACCCCATTTATCGGGTAAATCAGTGTTTTCAATGCAAGGTGATATGAATTGGTTAACAAAAGTGATATGAATTGGCGCGACCACTTGGCGATATATCGCCAAGCTTTTGATCGCCAAGTATTTGACGCCAATTTGGCGATTTTTTTTTTTTTTTTTGATTTAGGTTCAATTTGGCGCTGTTGGCGATATTTTGCGAAAAATCCACTGAATGATGTTAAAATCGACGATATTTAGGAGATTAATCATTGTAAAACATTTTTTTGCATTGTTTCGTAGCAAACTAGGGATACAAATGTTTGAATTGTTATCTTGCTCACTCCAAGCACTATTTTAGCACTTAAGGCATCTACTAAGAAATTTACACGTAAAATTAAGTAGTGTGGTTTCCATATCAGATCTTTATATCACTTTGAAGGAATTATATTTGAATCAAACTAAAATAGAGCATTTTTTCTGCTATATCAATTATTTTACAAATGAACTTTTAATTTTATACCACGGGCAAAGCCGTGCGGGTATCGCTAGTAAAAAACTAAAACTGCTAATTTTAGTTTATTACTCTGCATTTTACACTTTTAAGCTGAAACCTCTGCTGCCATCCTGTTGTTTTTACTGTATAATACAGCTAATTTTATGGTAATAAACTGTGTAATCTGTAAAATTGCTAATTTTATATTTTATTACTGTGCGTATTGTAGTTTTAAATTGGAACCTCTGTTTCCAGTAGTATTCTGTAAAAACAACAGTTTATTTTTCGCAGTGTAAAAACCGAATTTGCATTATACTAAAATGTAGAAGACACTTATTCAAATTTATTATGTAAAATATAAACATGCATATATTTATGGAAAGGGTTCTTGTAATGAATTGGTTACACAAAGCATAAATTCATATTCCGAGCAGTATTTCATAAATAATAGTGAAAGTAAAATTATAGATCAAAGTTAGGGCACTCTCCTAAATTGATTTATGTCTCCCATTTTTCCATATATCTCCATTTGACAGGGTTAAGTCTTTTGTTGAAAGAATTTGAAGGGACTCGTTGAAAACAGAAGCTTGTTTATAGGTAAAAGCTTTCTCAAAACTTTCGTGAAAGTAATGGTGCTTTACTGGATCCTGTGGGGAAAAGATCTTAAAAATGCCTGAAAACAGGTAAAGCGACTCAAAAATTTATAAACGCGCCTATGAAAGCAAATAAAAAACTAAAGTTTGAAGTTCAAGCTGGTTATATAACTATAAGAAAATCGCTTAAATCTATCATTTACATATCCCTAGAACATTTTCTCATGCAATCAAAAGGGAATAAGAACTTTTTTTAAGTTCAAATGTTGTATTTTTATAAATTACATTTCTCCTTTTTATACTTTTAACCTCTAAAATATCAGCATATAGACTTGCAACATATTTATCTTTACTGACATTAAACATTATACGTGCATTTGTTGGTAGTTTCTAGAGCTGACCATTGGACTTGGTACAAGTTTTGGTTTTTAAATGTGGGGAATGTGCAGCACGGTTCTATTTTTTGCTGAAGTCGATATAGTTGCGTTTTCTTCATTCAAACTCTTAGCAAAAATTTCATCATGTTAAATCTGAAGCAATTTGAAAAGAAAATCCGCTTTATAAGGATTTTTTGTCATCATGGATGTTTCAGCATTTTTTGTTTCTATGGGAAGTTCAAAACAATCAAGCTTGATTATATGAATGCTTCTAAACAGAAGATATTACAGCACTTTCAGTTATCTAAAAATGACACAGCTCAATACCAAGTAATATTTTAACGTTCATGAAAAATGCATAGTGCCGCTACACTATTCAACTAGTAGCAACTTAATGATTAGTAGCGTTTAAATCATATCAGCCAGAGTAAAAACTTCAACGTAACGTAAACGTAAGTTCAAAGATAAACTTGCTAAGTAGCATATATGAAAATATTAAACACTTAGGAGTTTTTGTTAAAAAAATTTTTCTTTTGAATAGTTTCAAAACTTTTTGCTTTCATCAAACTAGTTTTCGACTGAGTACGTTACCTGCTTTATGCTAATTTTTGGCGGCAAATGTTAACGGTATTGATACTGTATCCTTTTTATACAAACTGTTCTCGTCAGTCTCATAAGTTTTCTATCAGGTTGACAGCTAGAGACTTAAATAGCGATTTTATAGTTTCCAATTTCTTTTCATAGAAACATTTTTTTTGTACTGTTATTCAAATGGAAATATATGGAGTTGCTAACTGGGATAGCATTATTGCTATTTGAACTAATGTTTCCAATTTTCAGCGGCAAAAATTCAGTCGTTGCTGAATGTTACTCACGAGGGCACTTAGCTGTACCGTAAAGTCGGTTACTTGGACCCTAAGGGGTTACTTGAGCCCATTACAGTAAAATGATAAAATCTAGGTTTGGTACTTATTAGTTGAAGACTTGCACGTAGTTCCTCGTTTCTCCTCTAGGTAGAAGCACTCTGCAGTCTCTAATGCTAGTACCAAACCCAGATTTTATCATTTTACTGTGGGCTCAAGGTAACCTCCTTGTGGGTCCAAGTAACCCGACTTTACGGTATATATAATTCATTCAATCGTAAGGAAAATCAACTTGGACCTACACTCTTGTA